>JAODAL010082764.1:0-11469 GCA_025379985.1 Phyllomedusa bahiana
ATTTTAAATTTTTATTTAAAAGGGGGTTTTCCCAGGCCCCCTAACATGCTATTTGTCGTCGAGTATGAGTAAAAATAGAAGAGAAACCTATATATACCCCCCGGTTTTTTTCAACGTGCTGAAGTAGTAAAAGGTTTCTTACCTGATATTTTGAAACCAAATTTACAGGCCTAGAGGGTACTTGACGTTGGGGCCTTTGTGTGGTTGAAACCTTCACAAGAACTTTGCTTCAATATTTATTCGGGGTTGAAACAGCGGCGCCAGGAGTAACGGGATCACCGGGAGGTTTAAGTTGAGGTTTTTTTTTTTTCAACCATACCTCAACAGGCAAATAACAATGTTAAGTTGGAAAGGCGTCACAGGCAAGGGTAAATCAGCTGTGGGGCCGAATGCAGCACAAACCCAGTCTCACGAATGCCATAAAGTCGGCGTTATCCCGGAAGCTGGGACCACAAACGGACGTGGATTACACGTCTTCTTTTTTTTTGATTATTGTTGTAACAGCATTTTAAAATGTTGTAGGGAAATTCTTATTGGATCGTTTTTTAAAAGAAGAAGTTTCCACATAAAGGGGAAATGACAAAAAGTGTTGGCGGTATTTTGTATTGTATAGAAGGTTTGGAACCCCTTTAAAAGTGGAAAATTTAAAACATAAAAGATGATGTGGTCAATACTTGTTATGTGTAGTCATGCCTCGCTATTTTTGGCAGCTGGTAGTGTATTGTTAAGATTATAGATCTTTCTTGTTCTGTCTGGAACTTGAACAATTTCATTTCCAAGGTTGTTTTTTCACTTCTAACAGTGCACATTGAAAGTTGCCATTTAAGATACAAAAAAGCATGACATTATTTTGGCAGTGTTTAAAAGTCTTGGGCAATGTTTTAAATTTGTTCATCTTCTTTTTTTAGTACCTGAATAGTGAAGAATTTATAACAAATCATCAACCACTTATGATCTCTGAAAAGGGGGGAAAACCAATGGGAAAACAAGTTCCCTTTAATCCAGTTCTGGGGGCAAACCGCTTTCAATAAATCCGTGATACAAATTTTGAAAAAATTGGGGGCCTGAAAATGGGAATTATTAACCCTTTCTGATCTCTGCTTTGTTTGGGGGGGAAAAAACATCAAGGAAAAAGGTACAAAATTTTTGTGTACACAAGTGAGTATTTCTTAGTTTGACATAAAAATTATATTTCATTTCAAAAAATTGAAAATTTTTTTTTGGATAGAAAAGTTAATCTTTTTTTATTTAAAACAAATTTTCCCACTAAAAAATAAAAGAGACGTTTGTCTTGTTTTTTGCAAATTGGAATTCAAAATTTAATTTTTAAAAATATGTAAAAAGAAGATAACCCCCCCCAAACACCCCACTCAGGACAATCAAATCTCAATTAAGAAAATCATCAAACATACCTACTTCAAATTTTTTTCTAAAATGATTTTTTGACAAAAAAATGTTTTTTAAGGCAATTTGGGGTTAAAAAGACTTAGAAAAAGAAATGATTGTTTTTATTTTGTAAGAGCAAACATTACCATGGCTTTGTCCAACAGTTAGTTACAAATTAGGAATCTCCGTTATTGCTTCAAAGAAAACCTTAAATATACTGTATTGTTAAAGGGTAATGTCAACTACAATCACTTAAAACAATATAAAAAATTTAATAAAAATCATGAAACATTTAAATAATATCAATATCAAACAATTTACAAACATTTATATATTCAAGAAGATATCTCTTAAATTTAAATGAAAAGTTTTAAAAAAAAATAAATAGCTGTTGATTTTCCCAACCATTGATGAAGAATCCTTGACACTTAGGGCCACATGTATGAAAACTGTTTAGATCTAAAACTCACTTTTTTGCCCATAGAATACTAGGATACTATGGGCAAAAAAGTGAGTTTTAGATCTAAACAGTTTTCATACATGTGGCCCTACTTAAAATCAATATGAGAACAAGAACTGACATAGTATTTATTTTAAATGCAATAATTCTCATACTACCAGTAAGATCTATATCAGTGTTAATCATTATAGCTGGAAAGAGTGAATTTACATTCAAGCAGACCCTGGTATATCAGATGTTGTCATAAGGAAAATGTCAGTTTATTTGCACAATAATTTTGGAAGTGTGAAACTATTAAATGGGTCATTCAGCAAAAAAAAAAAATTCACCCAAAAATAAAAGTCCTAATTTCCTTCCCACTTTCACGCTACCTTTCTGATGCTGCATTGGTCTCCACTGATTTCTTTCAGGTACCTAGTCTTGACATAAGAAATGCTTGCTCAGCCAATGGCTAGCTACAGCAGTGACCGGCTGAGTGGGCTTTCATAGCCATATACTTTGGGGGACATGTATGAAGATCGGTGCGTCAAAGCGCCTGTTTTCACGTTTTTTACCGTGAAAACTGTACCTCATGTATGCCGCCGCCAAAGTGCGCTCATACATGTGGTGCAATCTTCGACGCCTCCGGCAGACAGACCACATTGAAATAGGTCTGCCTGTCGAAGCTTTAATGCGCCTCACTTTGCCGACCCTCATTCAAACATGCGTTGGAGTTTTCGAATGTGGTGCGTCCCGCCCCAGAACGCCCACAGAATGCTCCTTTATGTTAGGAGCATTACACAGTGGCGAACCTTGCGCCTAACAGTGCATTAGGTGCGTCCGATGGCGGAGCAGGCACAGTGAGGCGCATTATACGCCTGAAAATGTGTGTAAGCTTTGATCATACATGTCCCCCTTTGTGTCAGACCCATGTATCATGAGGTAAGGCTTGTATTATTTTTTTCTACTATTCTGCTCATTTTTACATTAAAACATATTGCCACACCTTTTGTGTTCCTTGTTAATGTTGGTTATATCAATAATTTAAACTTTATAAAAATTTTAATTGCCAACCTCCACACAAATCATAATGATACCTTGTTAAGTGTAGTTATGCCTCAAACAGATAATTTTGGCAGCTGGTATTGTTACAATCACAGAAATCCTTCTTGTTGAGTCTCCAATCTGAATGGTTTTATGACCAGACCATTTTTTAGCATCTGACAGTGCACACTGAAAGTTGCCATTTGAGATATAAAAAAGCATAGCATTATATTGTCAGACTATTCAATATAAAAAGTCATGGACGATTATTAATTCTGTCCATCTTCTTTATGCTAGTACCTGAAGTAGTGAAGAACTTGATAACAGGAATCATCACCACCACTTCTGTATCTCTGATCTGGGGAACACCTAATGGAAATGCAAGTTTTTATCAAATCCAGATTCTGGGACAACCAACTTTCACTACAACGGCGACTACAACTTCTGATACAATTGGAGGCCTGATACCTGGGAATTATTACACATTGCTGGTCTCTGCTGTTGTTGGGGAAAGTAATGTCACAGGAAACAGTGTACGGATGTCTGTGTATACAAGTGAGTATTTCTTATATGGGTATACACAAGTTCTATCATTTTTTTCACAGTAATTTACCCACTTAAAAGAATAAGAAAAATGGCTTTGAGCAATTGTTTCTTGTAAATGAGAACTCTTGGTAGCCATTTTAACCTCCGATCCCTTGCGCATAACCCTTTGATTGCCGCAGTTCGTGACCGCAGCATAATCAAAGGGATTTCCCCTGCTCTGTCGGATGATCAGGACTCCCGGTGACCCGACAAAGCCCTGGGAATGGCTGCATAGTCAGCCCTGCGGACCTAGAGTAGCCCCAGGGTTGTCTGTGTAAGAATCGAGCAATCAGGGCAGACTGCGTGCTGCCCTAAATGCTGCCTGTGTCAAACTGACACAGATTAGAATTTATTAGCATATATGCATATGCTAATATATTGCTAATTGTAAAAAAAAATGTAAAACAGTTATCCCTTCATGAGATTAAAAAAAAAATTAAAAAACATAAACAAAGTGGTAGCCCTTCAGCACAGGATACAGGAAACTCATCACTCTCACCCATAAAGTGTGTCAATGTCATTGTGCAATGTATGTCTTTTTGTCTGCACCTACACCCTCCAAATTGTAAAGTGCTGCAGAATGTGTTGGCGCTATATAAATAAAGATTATTATTATTATTATTATTATGTGTAGAAAAAAAATAAAATGAATAAAATAAATAATAAAATAAAAATAAATATTTAATAAAAAATAATTGTGCATTACACAATTGTGCATACACAAAAAAAAACTACACATTAGGTATCCACACGATTATTTAAAAACTGTAGAATTAATCTAACAAGTTATTAAGTGTGAAAAAGTGAAGGGTGTAAAAAAACAAAAAAAAAAAACAAATACAATTTGAAAAAACTGAAAAGAAAATCCTGCAATTATTTGTAAGTGAACTTAAAATTCCCCCCAAAAAAGGGTCAATTTTTTTTCCAAAAAAACGAGGCCCCCATACAACTGTGACATTAAAAAAATAAAAAAAGTTACGACTTTTTTGGAACGCAAAAGGGAAAAAACAAAAATAATTTGTGCTGGTCATTTAGTATTTTTCCCAGGCATGGGGTTTTAAAGGGGTTTAAAAGGGGGTTTTCTCCGTGCATTTTTCAAAGAGCATTATTATTATTATCGTTTATTTTGGAGCGCCCTTGATTCCTGGGTGCGTACATTTCAGGCGGGTACAAAAATTAACATTGGTCAGAAAATTTAAAAAAAGTGAAATTTGGTGACAAACAACCCGGGTTTCCCGGGGGGGAGGGGGTTTCTCTCCCCGGGGGGGGCCCTTAATTAGGGGGAAAGGGGGGTGAAGAGACAAAAGGGTTTAGGGGAAAAACATGTTTGTGGGTGGGGGAGTGCGACACGGTTAAGGTTGGTTATAGGCAATCCTAAAGAGGTGGGTTTTCGGGTTTACTTTTGAACCCGGGTGGGGAGAGGGGGAGATTTCCGAGGTGTTGGGGCAGTGATTTCCCAAAATTGTGGGGGAAAAGCACAAGAAGTCTTGGAGACGGTTTATGTGGGGAAAGGTGATAAGGGAGAGCAGAGGAGAAGGTCCTGTGAGGGCGGGGGTTTGGGTTGGGGGGGAGGTATTTAGAGAAAAAGGGGCAAGTTACATAAGGGGGTGGGTTTATGTAAAGCCTTGTGGGTTAAAAGGGTTGCTAGCTTGAACGGATTCGCGGGGCAAGGGGGGTTACCTTTTGAAGGGATCGGCGGGGGGGAGAGGCAGGGGGGGAGCGGGGAGAGAGGTGAATCAGACGGCAGCGATTTAAAAAGGAAAGGGTTTTGGAGGGAGCGAGGGGGGCTAGCTGGGAGGCCACAGAGGGGGGATGTTGCGTAGTCCGGGCGTGGTTTAGGGGGGCATGGCCCAAAGAAATTTTTTGTGCTTTCAGATTTTAAGAAATGAGGGGATTTGGGGGAAAATTTTTTTTTTTTAGGTGGAGGGGTTGGCCCAGGCAAAAGGGGGAGGCTTTGGTTGTTGGGGGTTTTAAAAGGACAGTTTGGAGTAAAAAAGATTTTTCCCGGGGCAGGGGACCTTTGGTGTGGTGAAGATTTGAAAGCCATTAACAGTGAAAAAAAGATGGGTGGGAGTTTGGATTTGGGACGGGGGGAAGGGAAAATGAATTCGTTTTCCCCACGTTTAGTTTTGGGGGGAACGGGAGGAGAAAAAGGGGAGGAAATGGGGGGACAACAGTCAGGGACCCGGAGAAAAGGGAGGGGTAAACATCTGGGCCGAGATGTAGATTTTTGGGTTTCATCAGCATACGGGTTTGTATTGAAACCCGGTGATGCTATGAGTGCCGGGGCCAAGAGTGTATATAAAAAAGAGTAGTGGCCCAGGACAGCCCCCTGGGGGGACACCAACAGAAAAGAGGCCGGGGGGGAGGAGGTGGGGGCGGAAAAGTGAAAAAAACGCTAAATGCCCCGATCGTGGGGTTTCAGGTGACCCAGGAAAGAGCCAATTTCCTTTAATGCCGGGGGAGGGGGAAGGATTTTTAGCGGGAGGGAATGGTCGACAGTGTAAAGGCAGGGGGGAAAGGTTGGGAGGAGAAGCACAGAGTATTGGCGTGAGGGTTTTTTGGGGGCAGTTCAAGGTCGTTGGTGATTTTGGTTGGGGGCGGTTTTCAGTAGGTGTGGGGGGGAAGGGAATCCCCGTTTGGGAAGGGGTCAAGGAGGGGGTTGGGGGGAGAGATGGGAGGAAAGTTGAAAAAGGGGACGTTTTTGCTAAAGGGGTTTAGGGCGAATGGAAGCAGTGAGATGGGGCGTTATTTGGACAATAGGAGGGGGTAAAGAGATTTTTTCCCTTTGGGAGGGGGGTGTTTTTTTGCATGTTTAAAGGGAGGAAGGGAAGATGCCAGGGGTTTTTAAGTAGATTGAAAAAAGGGTGAGGGCTGGGATGTTTAACCCGCACTAAGGTCAGGGATGAGGGGGGAGATGGCAGTGGGTCAAACTACAGGTGGTTTAGGGGTTTGATTTTGGGCAGTAGAGAGGGGGCTTGTCAGGGGGTTTACCGGTGAAAGCGAGTTAGGGGGAATGGGTTATGAGGGAAAAGGGACAGGGGTGGGGTGTGGGGGCACTTGGGAGGGAAAAGAGGTGGTGGGGGGGTGCAGGGTGGGAAACTTTGTCTTTGAATTTATTTTATTATGGAAGTTTTTGCAAAAAATCTGCTGAGAGGGAGATTGGGGGGGGGTGGCTGGTGGAAACCCGGGAGTGGGTTGGGGGTGTTAAAAAATTTTTCTGGGGTTGTGGGACAGGAGGATATGAAATTGGGGAAATAGGGCTTGTTTGGGTGAGGTGAAATGCCGGGAAATTTTTAAGGGGTTCAGTTTTTCTTTATATGAAGTGAAGTCAGTGGTGGAGCGGGTTTTCTTCCAGCGGCTTTTGGCAACTCTGGAAGTCCCTCAGCTGGGTTTTGGGGGAGTCTGGTGCCCAGGGTTTTTTGTTCATTTTGGGGGTTTTGGTTTTGTGTGAGAGGAGCGACAGCATCAAGGTGGAAGTGTTTTTGTTGTTGTTGAAAAAGTTGGGGCTGCGTTTTTGGATCGCAAATGGGATTGGGAAGAAGGTGCAAGGGGAGTCGAGAGAGTGCAAAAGGGTTTTTTGGTTTTTTAGGTTTCCGCATGGGGGGGGACTAGATTTTGGGGCCCGGGGGGCAGGTGGGTGGTTTATGGAGGAGAAGGGGAGGGAGGTTTTGGTCAGAGATAGGGGGAGGAGAGTTTTAGAGGTTAATAGGGGGCAAAGGCGGGTGAAAAAAAGGTCCAGTGTGTGTCCCCGCCCGTGGGGAGTGGGTCCAAAGGTTTCCCCTGGGAGAGGCCCAAAAGGAAAAAGGGGAGTGACAGGAGTTTTTTTTTGTATGGGGTGGGGGTAAACGATTGGAATTTTTTTAAAAACTCCTATGATAAAGTGGGGATGTCCCGGTTTGGGAAAAAAATGGAGGGGCCAGGAACGAAGTGGTCAAGCAAGGGGGTGCAGGGGGGCCGGGGGTCGGTTTTGACAAAAGCCCCTTGGAGGTTGGGGGGGGAGTAATGCGGGCAGAATGCACCCCGAAGGAGGGGGGGTGAGGGAAAGGGCTGGTGGGGAAAGGAAGAAAAAGGGAAAAGGGGATCTGACAGAAAAGAAAGGCCGCACCTCCGCCATGTTTACTGCCAGGGCGGGGGGGGTGGGTAAAAATGGGAAACCCACCATAAAGGGGAGGGGGCCCGCAGGGGAAGGTTTTGTTTTGTGGGTGTCGCCAAAATTTTGTTTAAACCCGGGAAACTTAAATTTCTTTAGTGAAGAGGTCTTTGGGTGAAAGGGAAAATTGTTGCACAAGAACGGCCCTTTCCCAAAGGGGTCCAGACATGGGGATTGGGCTGCCAGGGGTGAGGGGGGGTTTTGAGGTTTGTTTTGGTTGATAAAGTTTTGTACTTTCTTGGGGCTGTAAGAGATGCCTGAAACCACAGTTTGGGGATGGGGCTGAGGTGGCCCCGGATTTTGGGGATATGTTCCCCGGCAGCGGTGGGGGGGGAAACAGGGAGAGAGTGAGGAGGTTTTGGGGTGGGATAAAAGGGAAAAAGGGGGTTTTTGTGGGGTTTTTTTTAGAAAAGGGCTTAATGTTGTGGAAGAGGTTTAAAAGGGTTAGGTCAGGTGTGAGGGTAAGACAGAAGGGGGGATTTGGGAAACCATTGCCCAGCGCGGGTGTTTAGGGGAGGCAAGGAGTTTTTATGATTTGGCAGGGGTGATAATTGTGGCAGAGAGGTGCATATTGGGTGCTGTTTGAGTGAGGAGCTGGGAAGGGTCTTGGTTACCTTTGGTTCACTTCTGGTTTCAATGCTGGTATTAATGCTGCATTAGCCAGCTTTAGACTCACACATCCTTTTTAGACTGTGGGTGGGGCTATGACAGTGATTTGCATATCAAGGTCTGCTATTCCTATCACAGTGACCTGAGTGCTGGACATTTATAAAGTGTAGTAGACAAGACTACAGAGCTCTAAAGATTAAAAGATTTTCATTCAGTTTAGAAAACAAGGTCAACTGCTAGAGATAAGACTCTGCAGGGAGTGACTCACCATGGACGAAACTTACTGAAGGTAGCTTGGAGCAATGAGATATAAGAGAAAGCAGGGAGAAGTGGTTGGTAAGCAAAGAAACTCTGGTACTCTAAGAGGAGTTAAAATCTTCTATATCGCTTGACAAAAGCAAAATCAACATAGCAATGTATTAAGTAAATGTTTTCATTTAATTTTCCCTACATTTGAAAAGATAATCATTGTGGTGACAAAACCATTTAGTCCATTAATGCAGCTTGATGATCCTGTACCTCCAAAATCCCATGCAATTCTGAAAACAACAATTTTTCCTGTCTACTGAACACCATAAGATAAAAAAATTCTAATAGCAAAATTGTGTGTTTTTTTGCCAAAATTGCATTTTATGTCCCCAGGAATTAGAATAAAAAGTGATTAAAAAATCTGATGTATCCAAATATGGTACTAATAAAGGCTACACTTCAGCCCACAAAAAATGAGAACTCGGTCAGGTACTTAGGTGGATAAACAATAATGTTATTGGTCACAGAAAATTGCGCTGCAGTGTAAATTTAAGAAATAGAGAATATTACTTTTTTTTTTAAAGTGCTAAATCATAATGATAACCCTACACACTTGATATTACCGGAATTGTATCAAGCTGCAGAATATACAGTAGATAAGACATAATTTATACAGAAGAGTAAACAACATAAAAACAAAACCCCGAAAGCATGGTACATTTTTCTCACAATTCATCCCACTTAGAATTTTATTTTGGCTTCCCAGTACTTTCTATGATACGGTTAATGGCACCAATAAAAAGTATATCTTGTCCTGAAAAACGAGCTCTCATATGTCTATGGAGATGGAAAACGAAAAAAGTTATAGCTCTTAGAAGGCTGTCATAACAATATATTGGCAAGTTTATCTGTATTAAAAGTCTTGGTCAATGATTAATTCTGTCCATCTTCTCTATGATAGTACCTGAAGTAGTGAAGAACTTGATGACAGGAATCATCACCACCACTTCTGTATCTCTGAACTGGGGAAAACCAGATGGAAATGCAAGTTCTTATCAAATCCAGATTCTGGGACAACCAACTTTCAATAAATCCGTGACTACAAATTTTGATACAATTGGAGGCCTGACACCTGGGAATTATTACACATTTCTGATCTCTGCTGTTGTTGGGGAAAATAACATCACAGGAAACAGTGTACGGATGTCTGTGTACACAAGTGAGTATTTCTTATATAGACATACAAAATTTCTATCATTTTTTTTCAATTTGAAATAAGAATACTATTAAACATGTGAAATGTTAAACATTGAGTTACTTCACAGTAATTTACCCACTTACAAGAATTAGAGAAACGACCTTGAACAATTGTTTCTTGCAAATGAGGACTCTTGGTAGACATTTTAACCCCTTAACGACCTTGGGCGTATGAGTACGTCCCAGGGCCGCTAAGGGGCTTTGCAGGGGGATCGCGCCGCGACTCCCCCGCACAGCCGCCGGATGTTAGCGGCAAATCTGAATGAACGCCGATCGGTGCCGCGCACTGATCGGTACGGTCATCGGCACCTTTTCCCCGACAACCGGGCATGTTGGTGGGGAAACCATGGAAGGCTCCCGTCACTTACCTGGCTGGTTTGCCCCCACTTCCGTCCGCAGACAGGAAGTTGGGGAAACCGCCATTTTTGTACACCCAAATGCATTGCCTATGAAAATGCATTAGGATTGTTTTTAACAATCGTGCCACCTAGTGGTCAAGTACCATAGTTGGCCTCAATGTTACAGTAAAAAAAATTAAAAAATAAAGTTTTAAAGTACAAAAAAAAGTATTCAAAGTTCAAATCACCCCCCTTTTTCCATTTTACAAATAAAATCATTTAAAATAAAAAAAAAAAGTTACACTTTTTGGGTTTTATAGCGCGTCCAAAAAAGTCCCAATCTATAAAAATATAACATCATTTATCCCGTTACACTGAACCCCGTAAGAAAAAAAAAAAATTCCAACGCCAAAATTCGTTTTTGGTCATTTTACGTCACTGAAAAAATGGAATAAAAATGATCAAAAAGTTGCATGCATTCCAAACTGCTTTGTGATAAAAAGTACCGCCAAAAAATGCCCCCTCACTGACGTTCCTAGGTGTTTTGTACAAAAAGTTATTGTCGCACAAATGGCGCCGTGGCGCAAATTTCAAAAAAAGAAAATGTTTGGAATTTTTTACGGTACCAAAAAAATAACGGAAACCCTACATGTTTGGTATTGCCCGGATGCAAAAACAACCTTTAGAATACAGATAACCATTTTTTACCCAAGATTGAACGCCTAAAAGCAAAAACCTCGCAAACATGGCGAAAATTCATTTTTTTTCCAAAATTTTCCCACTTGAATTTTTTTGCGGTTCCCTGTATATTCTATAGTTAGTGAATAACACCATTAGAAAGTACATCTTGTCCCGCAAAATAAAAGCCCTCATGTCTATGTAGGTGGAAAAATAAAAAGTTATGGCTTTCAGAAGGCGAGGAGAGAAAAACGAACGTGTCACTAAAAAAAAAAAAAACGCCTGGTCCTTAAGGGGTTAACAAATTCTTCAAAACCAGAAGTGCCAATCAAAAGGGTACCACTCGGAGTAAAGGGATCTAAATAAAAAATGATCAGAAATGCACATCTATCCTACCTATAATGCTGATGCTTCTACCCTATAGGTTATATGACAAAAAAAGCTTTATCACTATGCTGGTTTGTTTATAAAGAGTAAGGAGTTTTAGTTTTTACTTCTTTTTATCTAATTACAACATAAATTACCACGGCTTTCTCCAACTGTTAATGGAAATTAAAAATTTGGGGTTTCCTTTAAATAAAACCTGAAAACAAACTGTACTGTAGATTAGAAATGTCAGCAAAGATGACAATAAAAATCTGAATTAAAAAATCATGAAACAAGTATAAATAATATCACAGGATACAACTTACAAATATCTGTTTACATAAGAAGGTAAATGTTGTACTTGA
>JAODAL010082765.1:0-11468 GCA_025379985.1 Phyllomedusa bahiana
TGGGGAGTTGATTCTTATTTTTCTTCTATTTTTAATCTGGGCCCTATAGACCCACCTACCTATGGGGGGGACCTATAGACCTACCTACTAAGAGGCCTTTTAGACCTTCTAGCCTACTGAGTGGACGTGGACCTTTAGACCTACCTACCTACTGAAGCACCCTTTATACATATCAACCTACTGGGAGGGATATATACCTACCTATTGAGGGGCCCTATATACCTAACTTTCTACTGACGGGACCTATATACCTACCTAATGGAGGGTCTACGCACCTCCCTACAAAATGCGGGCCTATATAGGAATGATGGGTCACTTTCCATCCGCTACAGCAGGCACCCGGCTTTCCTATTATAGGAAAGCATGTTGCTGTGTGCAGTGGGACATCAGCATGTTTTCCTATGTAGGCCCTCATGAGGTAGGACGGTATATTCACACACCCTTAGTAGGTAGATATATAGGTGCTAGAAAATTGAGGAGTCTAATGTTTGTGTGGTAAATTCTGCAGCGACGAGTCATGATCAGGAGAAGTTCTCATGGTGGTCTGGGCTAGATTTAGAAGATAAAAGAAAGTGAATGACACATCAGAGAAGATGTCATCTGTGAGTTACTGGATGTAACTGCACTGTAATCACTTATACGTCTGCAGAGCCTGTGTACAACTGGTAGTCACTATGTGGTGGTTGCATTTGATCATGGTCTGGCAGTATTTTTTGGTCCTTAAATAGTAATATTAGGTCTTGATATTTTGGTATAAGCCCTTGGCTTTCAACACACACAGCAAATCCTTGCAAAGAAAGGTAGTGCTCCAGCACTGGTGGTTTTAAATCTTCATATACATACATAGACACACAAGCAGTTGAGTGCACATGGGTAGCTCCAAGTTGTAGCACTACAGGCAGTCCCCGTGTTACATACGGGTTAGGGACTGTAGGTTTGTTCTTAAGTTGAAATTGTATGTAAGTCGGAACCAATATATTTAGTACATATATGGTGTATATGTATGGTGTGTATGTATGGTGTGTATGGTGTGTAATTATAGGCAGGTATATGTCCCCATAGCAGGTATAGGCAGGTATATGTCCCACATAGCAGGTATAGGCAGATCTATGTCCCCTCATAGGCAGGTATAGGTCCCCCATAGCAGGTATAGGCAGGTATATGTCCCCCATAGCAGGTATAGGCAGGTATAGGTCCCCCATAGCAGGTATAGGCAGGTATATATCCCCCATAGCAGATAATAGGCAGGTATGTCCCCCATAGGCAGGTATATGTCCCCAATAGATAGGTATAGGCAGGTATATGTCCTCCATAGATAGGTATAGGCAGGCATGTCCCCCATAGATAGGTATAGGCAGGTATGTCTCATAGATAGGTATAGGCAGGTATATGTCCTCCATAGATAGGTATAGGCAGGTATGTCCCCCATAGATAGGTATAGGCAGGTATGTATCTCACAGATAGGTATAGGCAGGTATATGTCCTCCATAGACAGGTATAGGCAGGTATGTCCACCATAGATAGGTATAGGCAGGTATATGTCCTCCATAGATAGGTATAGGCAGGTATGTCCCCCATATATAGGTATAGGCAGGTATATGTCCTCCATAGATTGTTATAGGCGGGTATGTCCCCGCATAGATAGTATAGGCAGGTATATGTCCCCATAGATAGGTAAAGGCAGGTATGTCTCCGCAAGATAGGATATAGGCAGGTAATGTCCCCCCATAATAGGTATAGGCAGGTATGACCCCCATAGGTAGGTAGAGGCAGGTATGTCCCCTGCATAGAGTAGGTATAGGCAAGGCATGTCCCCATAGATAGTGTATAGGCAGTATGTCCCCCATAGATAGTATAGGCAGTTTGTCCCCCATAGATAGGATAGGCAGGTATGTCCCCCATAGATAGGTATAGGCAGGTATGTCACCCACATAGATAGGTATAAGCAGGTAATGTCCGCCATAGGTAGGTAAAAGGGGAGGAGTCTTCCCATAATAGGTATAGGCAGTATGTTTTCCCATAGATAGGTAAAGGCAGGTATGTCCCCCAAGATAGTAAGGCAGGTATGTCCCCCATTTGGGTAGGTATAGGCAGGGATGTCCCCCATAGGTAGGATAGGCAGGTATTCCCCATAGAAGGGTAGGCAGGATTTCCCCATAGAAGTTAGCAGGTAGTCCCCCATAGATATATAGGCGGTATGTCCCCCATAGAAGGTAAGATAGGGCTTATTAAAAAATAACAAATACAAATACTCACCTGCCCTTCCCCCCCCCTCCCGCTGCTCCGAGGCTTACCTCGCCCGAGGTCTTCTGGCACAGGCCGGGGTTTCCCTCAGGCCCCCGCACCGGCTGGAGACTCCGGAAGGTCACATGTCTGCTTGCGGCCTTCCGGAGTTCTATTGTGGAGCAGGGAGTATTCGCTCTCTGCTCCGCAATAGAGTCTTCCGCTGTATGCGCTCCGGGAGGAGTCGCATAGAGCCGAAGCGATCTCCACCGGTGCCAGGGCCATGGCAGTGCCAGGATGCCGACGGGGACCAGAGAGTCAGCTGTATGAGCTCCCAGGAGTCGCATGCAGCTGCGAAGGATCGCTGACAGTGCTCGGGCCACAGCAGCGCTCGGACGCTGTCAGCTGTCCCTGGCTTGCGTCGTTACGGTCCCCGTTCGTAACTAGGGGACAGACGTAAGTCGGAACGATGTAAGTCGGGGACTGCCTCTATAGTGTACTGCTGGGGTGATGGACAGGATCTATGTGGGATACACGCAAAATTGGTGGCTTGAAAAATATGGTGTGAACCCAGCCCTACTGAAAAAACATAACACAGAGGATCTGTGCCCCGGGTGTTTTAGGACCCTAACGACACCCCTGGCACTGCTTGTTGTAACAATAGCCAAGATGTCTCGGATAGGAGGATGAGCACCTTGAGGATTTTGGACCCCCGGAGGTCGGTGTTGGGCAGTCACAGGGGCTGATGCCATTTATTGTCAGTTCTGGAGGGGGCTGTGCCATTCCTACTTTCCTAATGCTTCAATAAGACCAGGATAATATTTTAGCCGGTAAATGCCACATAAATCAGGGACAAAAGAGGACACATACTACTTATTGCTTGAAAACCTAATCTTTATCTGTTGACTTATTTCAAAGCAATGTAAATCTTCTGCAGTGTAAGCCTCCATCCTAACGTCCAGCCTTTCAGTACACAAAGAAGAGAAACTTCCAGAGTCAGCAGCATAGCAGCTCTTGGCCAGCAAAATATTGATGAATAGGCCCTTTTTTATAAAGCCCTGGTAATCAAAACCCCCTGAAATGAAATGTGCTTTACTCACTGTAACCTGCCCCTCTGTAAATTACCACCGTGTATATGCTTAAATTGAACAGACTTACTGGACAGGGTTAAATTGAGGAGAAAGATCTTGAGCGTGTCACATAATCAATGTGCATAAAGACCATTTGAATCTAATGTATCCAGCTGCTGACTCTCATTGTAAAACCTATAGACTGAGGCTGCGCACATGGGGGGGAATTTTGGGGGGTTTTTGGGTGGGTTTATTTTTTACGAGGCCACAATGGTATATTGGAAAAGTACCCTTTAAAGAGTCTGCCAGGAGATGAAGGGGGTTCACTTAAATGCGTGGGGTTTAAGCATATGGCGACGCTAAAGAGCAAAGTCTATGGAGTCCCTGGTTTTCTTTGTTTAACCTCAGGAATCTGGGTACTGAAGTGGACTACCAAAGTAGCAACAGCTTATGCTATATGACTTAGTAAAAATTGATAATGTTAAATCTTGGTCATACATACAAAAGGTGAACATGGAGTTCGGTCGGCATACTATAGTAGCCAAAGGGCATGGCAGGCAGCAGACAAGAGGGATAGTAAGAAACAAGCCAGGTCAGAACAGTAACGTATTGTCTAGGCAGTAAGGCAAAAGAAGGGATCTCTTTAAAGCAGGCGTACAGTGGTGGAGGAGAAACTTAGTGGAATGGCCATCTAAATATCCAAGGACCAGTGTACACGTGCATTAGACATTACAGATGACACCTGGCCCAGGCTGGCACACAGTGGAGCAGGTGGGGTCCCAGGCATGGCAAGCCTTGGATTGCTTTCAGAACCAAAGACAAAGAAAGAGGCAGAGTGCAAGTACCATGAGCAGAGTGTGCATGTACAGTAGCTGTATGGTGGTCTCCAAATATCAATTTCACTGGTGGGCCCAAGAATTAACTCCACTGGTGGGCCCCCCAAGAAACAACTACACGGTGGGCCCCAAGAATCAACTCCCTGGTGGGCCCTAAAAAACATTTTCCTGGTGGGCCCAATAACAACTCCACGTGGCCCCAAAACCCAAAATCCCTGGTGATCCCCAAGAACCAACTTTACGATGGGCCCCAAAATCAACTCCACTGGGGGTCCCCAAGAATCAACTCCCCTGGGGAAAACCCCAAGTACCAATTCCACAGGGGCCCCAAGAAAATCAACCCACTAGTGGGGGCCCCAAAATAAATCCACTAGTGGGGCCCCCAAAAATAAATTCACGGTGGGCCCCAATATAAATTTTTCCCCGGTGAGCCCAAAATCAACTGCACTGGGGGGGCCCCAAGAATCAACTCCACTGGTGGGCCCCAAGAATCAACTCCACTGGTGGTCCCTAAATATCATATTCACTGGTGGGCCCAAAAATCAACTCCACTGGTGATCCCAAAGAAACAAATTCACTGAAGGACCCCAATAAGCAACTCCACTGGTGGAACCCAAGTACCAATTCCACTAGTGGGCCCCAAGACTCAATTTCCCACATGGGCCCCCAAATAAAATTTCACTTGGTGGGCCCCAAAATTTCAATTTCACTTTGGCCCAAAATCTCTTCACGGGAGGGCCCCCCAAGGGGGGAAAACCAACTCCACTGGTGACCCCAAAAAAAAGGGGCCCCAAAACCCCATTCCCGGGGACTAATTGGGGGACTCAATGCTACCAGTGGTGCTACCACCAAGAAGATGGGTGATTGGATCATTATGCCACCTAGTGTGGAAACGCTAGCAGCAAATATTCTAGTCATCAATCTTGATAACATGCTGTAAAATTAAACAATTGCATTAACTTATGTATATTTTTCTTGTATTTTTCCTGGTCCATAATGAAGAAGACCTCCATCCATAGATTAAGATGCCTTCAGCTACTTTCAGATGGACAAGAGTTTATAAGGGTTAGTTTCAGAAAAAAAAAAAAAAAACTAAGGGCGACATGTATGAATTTCGGCGCGTCGGAGTGCAAGTTTTCGAGAGCTCGAACATGAAAGCTCCCGAGGTGCACTCATACATGTGGTGTAAAGTCCACCGCGCCTCGCCAGTGTGTGAGGCGCAGTGCAGGACTTAGGCGCATCGGACTGTCCCTAACAGATCCATTCGAACAGTTGGAAAACACGAGAATCATAAACGTTTGTGAAACAAAAAGAGTTGTTTTTTCAAATGAATGAATGAATGTGAAAAATCAAACCCCGTCTAAAAAAGGAAAAGGAAAAAATGGTTCAAAAAAAGTGTTTAAGCCTTTAAAAATAAAAACTCACTTCAGCCCCCCTGGGGGTGTCTCTTTTTATTGGAAAACATATTAAAAAGGCCCAAACTTTCTAAAAAAAAACCAAAAAAACACTACCAAAAAAAAAAAAACCGGCGCCACACAGAAAATTTTTGGACTTAAAAATTTCCGGTACTTTTTTTTTAACTTTTCCTTTGGTTGTCGCCCCCCTGGGGGGAACCTTTTGGGGGCACAAAACCTTTTGTTGTTTTAAGGAAAAAAGGGGGGCGGAAAACATTGCAAGAAAGTAAAACTAACCCCAAAAATTTTTTAACTATATTAAAAATAAAAAGAAAAAACAGAAAATGTTCCCCTTTTAAAAATCTGAGGAGAACGTAAGGGGGGATAAAAAAAGCAAACGTATTAAACCTTTTTTCTCCCCTGAATTACCGAGGAGGATACCTTCTTTGAAAAAGAGATTGGTAAACTCCAACTAAAGTTTTTTTGTCTAACCCAGGGGAAGTGCAGCCCTCTTTGGGGATTTAAAAAGACAAATCCCCCGTCCCGAGGCATACACCCACGTGTCCTAAGGGGGTTAATGAATCATAATAGGCCCCCTATTCTTAAAAACATGGACTGTCAATAAAGGGTATGTCCCCAAAGGGTTGGCGCATAGCAAATGTGGTGCCAATATTCAAAAAAGGGGGCAAAAAGTGATCCAGGAAACTATAGGCCAGTAAGCTTAACCTCTGTTTGTAGTAAAATGTTGAAGGTTTTCTCAGAATGCCTATCCTGGAGTATCTCACTGAAAAAAAATGTATAACGCCGTTTCCAGCATGGGTTTATGAAGGATCGGTCCTGTCAGACTAATCTCATCAGCTTCTATGGGGAAAGTCATCAGACTGGATCGGTGTGAGGCACTGGATGTCATATATCTAGATTTTTCTAAGCATTTGATACGGTGCCATAAAAGGTTGGTAAATAAAATGAGAATGTTTGGACTGGGGGAAAATGTGTGCAAGTGGGTAAGTAACTGGCTCACTGAAGAAAACAAAGGGTAGTAATTAACGGTACAAAACTCAGACGGGATCCTGTTACTATGGGGAACCACAAGGGTAAAGTATTGGGCCCTACCCCTCTTTAACATTTTCATTAATGATCTTACACAGGGAATACACAGTAGAATATCGATCTTTGCAGACGATACTAACTCTGTAAAGTAATCAACACAATAAGGAAATATGTTATTACAAAGGGATCTGGATAAGTTGGAAAAGCCGGGGCAGGGAAATGGCAGATAGGTTTAACACTGATAAATGCAAGGTTATGCACATGGGGAAGAGAAATCCATTACATGTTTTCATGTTAAATGGAAAAACACGGGATAAAAGTGACATGGAGAAGGACCTTGGGAATCCTGGGGACAGTAAAACTTAATTGTAGCAGCCAGTGTCAGGCAGCAGCAGAAAAAGCAAATGGGAACAGGGGTCATTAAAAGGGGCATAATGCACATGATGAGAACTTTAATTCTCCCAAAATACAATCACTGGTTAGACCACACAGGAATATTGTGTACAGTTTTGGGCACCATGCACAGGAAAGACATTGTAGAGCTTGAACAGGTACAAAGGCGGCAACAAAAATAATAAAAGGACTGGTGGACTACAGTACCCAGAAAGATTAGCAAGTTAGGGTTATTTAGTTTAGAGAAAAGAAGGCTTTCGGGGGACATAATACATATGTTAAATACATCAAAAGGTCAATATAGAGATCTCTCCCAAGATTTATTTTTACACAGGGCTGTATCTAGAACAAGGGGGCATCCTCTACGTCTTTAGGAAGAAAGTTTCTACATAAACATAGAAAAGGGTTCTTTACTGTAAGAGCAGTGAGACTAATGGAATTTTTTCTGCCAGGGGGGACTTGGTCATGGTGAATTCAATAACCGAGTTCCCAAAAAGGGTTTGGATGCTTTTCTGGAGCGTAATAATATAACAAGTTACAGTGACTAGGATTCAGGAGAGGGTCATTGATCCAGGGATTTTCTGATGCCAGATTGGGTCAGGAAAAGGGAATTTTCCCTAAAATGAGGACAATTGGCTTCTACCTCTTGGGGTTTTTGGGGCCTTCCCTGGATCAACACCTTAGCACAACAGGCTGAACTAGATGGACGACTTGTCTTTTTTTAGCCTTACAAACTATGAAACTATGAAACCTATGGAGTAGTGTGGACCAATCAAATGAAAAGGCGGGATATTTAAAAATTCAGTAAAAAAGGCAGAAAAAAGCTGATTGGGTTTAACTAGCGGGGGCTTTGGCTATCCTGGCCAATCAGAGCGTGAGCTACTTTGTTACATTGTATTCTATGGAGAGATTGGGGCAATTAAATCTCGGCTCTCAGCGCCGTGCGGCATGGAGTATGAATAAAGAAATCATTTTTATTAGTTGTAAAATATTATCTGAAAAAGAGCTCAAACCTTCTATAAACAAACATCAATCAAATCCCTACATCAGGAATTGCAATATAGAGAATTGCCGGGAAATACAGTAATTCAAATTCTTTAAGCTCTTCTAAATGGCGAAAAAAAAGCAGCCAATCAGAATAGGGCGCAGGGCCCTTTTCTAACCTAGGAGGATATTGACCAATCAAATGCAAGGCGGGACATTTCAAAATACAGAAAAAAAGGCAGAAAAAAGCTGTTGGGTTTACCCGGGCGGCAGATATGAATCCAAAAAACTATGTATTTCTTCAAATTTGAGTGGACAAGGGGGGTGGATAGATTATTTCCCTAGGGGAAAATTCTAGTATTGTATTGGGGTTGGGGGAAGAGGGGCCGCCTCTTAGCCAACAGCGGGTGAGCTACTTATCCTGAGTTCTATAGGAAAAGAAATGCAGAGCGAGCTCGTTTGTGTTTGGGCTCATTAAAAGAGACGCGGATTTGAGCCAATGGGAAGCGAGCGACCTCTTTGGGTTTTCAAATGCAATCTAAAATAAAACGTACAGGGTCAAATCAAATATAAGACTCACGAATTGTCCCGATGTGTAAATAAAAAATAATAATAGGGGTAACGAAAATAAAAAAATAAATATGAACCAATGAATTTTTTTTTAAAATTTGTTTATCGTCATCCTTTTCTGTTGTGGTTTATGCCCCCAAATGAAAGATTTAAAAAATTTGAATTACTGTTTTTCCCAAAATTTTTCAATACCCTTCCTGATGGGCCCTTTTATTGATTTTTTTGATTTGTTTTTAAATTTTGTTTTTTTTTTTAAAAGGGTTTGAGCCTTTTTCAGTAAGTTTTTTACACCTAAAAAAAAGGTTTTTTTTTAACATACTCCATGCCTCGGGGATAGACGAGAGGAAAATTTCTTTTGCGATTTTAAAATGTTTCCCCCCATTGTTAGTTCTCGCTTCACTTCGCTTCCTCCGGCTTTTTTAACCAATTTCAATAGGTCGGGGCCTGTCGGGCTGGCGACGCGAAAACCCGCACTTTGCCCGGACCCCGACAGCATGACCAGTATAAAAGAGCGGTCCCCCCCCAGAACGCCCACACCGGCCAAAACCACCCCCTTCATTTACCATCCAAAGGGGCAAAGGGCTGCACCAAACCGCATCCCTGCGTCCAACAGGGGATTGGGATGGTAGGCCGTTTCCGCCAAAAACCCGCAAATCCCGTTTATACATTCGCCCAAATCGGGAAGGGAAAAACAATAATTAAACAACACTTACAAAGGGGTACCAGAGCGTTTAAAAACCCTAAGCGCGGAGACAACCTTCGCTTTGTGCTATAATTTAACAAAATTCTTAAAATTTTAAGGGCTATCTGAATGTATTTTTCCAAAAAACTCTCCAATCAAAGGTGCCAAGCAATTTATGGGATAAGAACAAAACCAGAACTAGCCATTATTTCTATTGCAACTAAGATAGCCACTGGTGCAAACCATTGTGGTTGCAAAGCAAAAACCTAATTTTACAAAACCAAAAAGACAGTTTGGGACTTTAACCCTAAAAAAAATATGAGCAATAAAAGCAAATTTCACTATCCCTAACATGTAATTAAAATTTAGGTTTTAGTGACACTTTTATCGAATTTTGATCCTAAACATACATCAAAGTAACCCCTCTCTGTAGGGCCAAATCCGGCATACATTTAGGCCAACAGGCACAATTTAAACCGATGATAATAAACTTAATTTAAAGGGGGCCAGGGGAAAAATGGACGTGCCATCCCCAAATTTTCCCCTTCAAACAAAACAAAAATGAGCCAACATCTCCACTGCCCACCTACTGTGTTAAGGCAATATCTTCAGGTGGGTCCGTAGTGCATTTGGAGGAATGGCTGCCTCCAAGTACTCCACCCATTTGCCTATTAAAGTTCTGATAATCAGGTGTCCTGATTGAATCCCGGCTTTTGTTACACAGGGAGTCATTAGAGTTAGGGACTCACCTGATGAAATCACCTTGACTTGACGAAGTGGGAAGTCATATGCAATTTGATCAAAATGTGCACTTAAGACATCTATTTTATAAATAGATAACGGATAGCAGTAATGTAGTTTAAATGTTCAATATTTGTATGCTTTTAGGGATAAGGTCAGAATATGGCACTGGCACGCTCATCAAAAACATATGAGAGGTTCACTCAAAACTCCTTTTATTGGTACTTTCTTTACATTCAGCAAAGCAATGTGATTCAGGGACCATAATATTCTACTGAAACAAAAGATATTGTAGATTGTGGTCTCATCATCAGATGAAAATTGAAAGATGCACCCTGTAAAAAATAATTGCTGGTTCTATCTCTAAAGAGACTACCACTCCCAGGCTAGTACATGCTCACTAATGTTTTAGAATTGTTTAGTTGAACCACTTTTAGACCAAATAGCAGTAAACTCTATCAACACTAGTATGAAAACCCGTTTCATAAAGCATCTGCCTGTGCAATCAATAGATTACCCCAGGTCCCGCGTCCCGCTTCTTATACCTTCAGGGTCTACACATCATGGATGACCCATATCTTGGGATATCTATACTTGAGCTCATTCAGTCGGCTGTAAGGAGTTATCTGTTCTCCTGATCAACCCAGAAATCATGGGGAAACTCGTTGGGAGTGTGTGAGCATTGCTTTTGAGCTATCATTGTCTTTTATTCTGAATTACCCATTTATTTATTTAAGGGTTATACCAGGGTGCCGTGAGGGACAAGGTATTGGATGTGGGGGTCCTTTCTTGGGGATTTTACCCCAGTAAGTTTAAATACAGGGAATTTTGGGGATATTCTCCATTTAGGAAAATTATTGTTGGCTGGGTAAGAACAAAGGGGAAGAAAAATCTCTCCTTGAGGAGAGGAACCAATAAATTGGTCGGTGTGAGGGTTTACTTGCCATTCAGACCTCACTGACTGTTTTGCTTAAAGCAAAGGCTTATGGGAAAAGAGCTGAGTAGCTCCACAGGGACTAATTGGATGTAGCTCCAGGAGCCCTTTTTAAAGTGAAAGGGATTTGAGCCAAACCAGTTAAGTTCAACTACAGACAGCTGTTTCGGGGTATTTTCCCCTCATCAGTGCAGAGCAGAACTTACTGGTTGGCTGGGTAAGAGGCAAGAGTGGCTTCGAGAGGGGTAAAAATTTTCTCCTTGAGGAGAGGAACCAATAAATTGGTCAGTGTGAGGGTTTACTTGCCATTCAGACCTCACTGACTGTTTTGCATAAAGCAAAGGCTTATGGGAACAAGGACAATGGTACTGTAAGTAATTTCTCATCTATTATTTGTTCTGTTTTATTCTACCTTATCCTAGATGACTTGATTATTGAGAAGTCCCCAGTCACTTATCTATGACTTATGCATATTCTATAGGGCGACTATCGTATGGGGGTATTTTGTGATGAGTATATTTTTAAAATTTTTTAGCTTTAATTGGGGGGGTCCTTTTCTTTATTCTACTTCTTTTACCCCCAACAAATAGC
>JAODAL010082766.1:0-11468 GCA_025379985.1 Phyllomedusa bahiana
TGCTTTACACTGCATTTAGGAGGGTTTTTAACATTTTTTCCAACACCCCTGCAGCTTTGTCCGACAAAAGAGGAGTAACTTTGATAAAGGGGGGTGGCTTTATGCAAAAAGTGCCGTGATTTACTGTGCAACGTCATACACCAAAAATGTGCCAAAAATTTTTGGGGCCCAGTTAGGGGCATAAAGTAGAAAATTTTTAAAAATGTGTAAATTAAAAGTTTAGACATTTTAACCGTCCCAGTTTTATGAAAACTATGATAAATGTGGCACAGTCTAGTCTATCTTAAAACTGTCTTAGAGTTAGAAGCCATTGGTAAATGTGCTTCATTGCGTTTGAATTGTGGTTCAACAGAAACCCCCCCAAAAATGGGCCTGGACAAAAATGATAGTACCCCTAGAAGAGATCGTACACTAAGGTGTGTCACTAAGGTGTGTCCTATAATTAGCATCACAGGTCTTTAAACTTGAATCAGTTATTCAGCCTATTTAACTGCTTAACGACCATCAACCGTCTTTTGATGGCGGGCATTTCAGGTCGTTATACGGCAGCGACATCTTTTGGCTTCGCAGCAGAATAGGGGTTTTGAGGCTCCAGCCCAAAAGGTGTGCTAGAACAGAGCTGAGCAATAGCCCGGCCCAAAGGACCCTTTTGTAAGCATCAGAAAGCAGAGGAAACCTCCGATCCCCGGTGCTTAACCCTTTGATTGATGCGGTCCATGACTGCGGCATAATCAAAGACTAGTCCCCTGTTCTCGGTGACCCGACAGAGCCCGGAGAATGTCTGAACAGGGCTGTTTGTGTCTAATGACACAGATTATAATGTATTAGCATATAAAAATAGTGAAGCGATACGTTGTTTCGTCATGGGTCGATAGTCGAACCCAAATTATCAAGAAAATTTCCGATAGTCTTAAATACCGCCATGACCATTAAAATCTATGGAGAGGAAAAAAAAACCCCCTTTTCTATTACACCCAAACAGGGCTGGAGAAGCGGGAAAATTAAAACACCCACAACAATCAAATGGATACGTGCTACATCTTAAGCAACACACTTAGGTTATAAAAGCCACAGAAAAAACTACAGACCATTCAACCCTGTCTTGCCCACGCATACCCTTAAACCTGCATCACCCCAAATTAAAAAGTCCCGAAGGCAGTTTTATTTGAACCATCATTTTATTGAACTGACATTAATACCCCCTTTCCTGGAACGAGCATGACCCCCAAACCCTCATGACCCCCAATTAAAAAAAGTCCCGGGAAAAAGGATCTTTCAACCACCATTTATTTGAAACTGGACATTGACTAATCTTCCTGTACCGCAGAATGACCTTTAAAAACCCCCCTTCTGACCACAGTTTAAAAAAGTCCGGAAAAAAGGAGCTTTAAAACCACCTTTTTTAGTTAACTGGACATTGACTATACGCCCGGGGCCACGCATGAGCCCCAAACCTGCAGACCCCCCCGATTTAAAAAGTGCCGGGGAAAAAGGGAGTCTTTGAACCACCATTTTTGTTGAAGGACATTAACTATATCGTCCTGACCGCATATGACCATTAAACTTCGGACCCCCAGATTAAAAAGTGCCGGAAAAAGAGTCTTTTGAACCCCATTTTATTTCACGGGACTTGACTTATCTGTCCTGGGACAGCAATGACCCCCAAACCCATGCCCCCCGTTTAAAAAGTGGGGGAAAAGGAGTCTTTGAACCCTTTTAGTTTCACTGGACATTGACATCCCTGTCCTGGGCCACACATGAGCCCCAAACCTGCATCCCCCTAATTTAAAAAGTCCCGGGGAAAAGGATCTTTTAAACCACCATTTTAGTTGGGCTGACATTAACTATATCTGTCCTGCCCGCAGTATGACCATTAAACCTGTCTCCCCCCAATTAAAAACCCGGGAAAAAAGGATCTTTCAACCACCATTTATTTGAACTGGACTTACTAATCTGTCCGGGGCCACAGCATGCCCTTAAACCTTTTTTGACCCAAGATCACAAAGGGGGATTTATGCTTTTTTTGTACATTTATAATTTTTTGGTAACGACTTTTGGGTTTACAAAAATTTTTTAGGGAAGTTTTTTTTATTTTTTACATTTTATCATTTTCTTTTTTTCAAGTGTGATAACATAAACATAACCCCCCCTCATTTTTTAAAAGGGGTATTTTTTACACGGTAGATGTGTTAATTTCGCCGCACACCCCAAAGAATACAAATGTCAACATCCCAAAACCTTCTTAGTTGAAAAAACTTTTTGCCCTCCTTGTTCGAGACTGATTTAGCCAATCTTTTTCAATTTTTTTTAATTTTTTCCTCAAATCCTTCTTCAGTGTTAGGGACAACCCCCGGGGATCAAATATGCGACCCCATTTTTGCTCCAGCCCCGAAAATTTTACGCCCAAATTTTTGCAATTTGTGCCCCGCCCGGGAGCCCTTTTTTTGACACTACTTAAACCTCACAGAAACACCTTTTAAAAATTGTTTTTTTAGAAAATTTGAAGCTCTCCTGTTTCCCCCAAAGGGTGGAGCCAATGCTCCCATCAGCCATCTGTTAACACGGGGGTTTTCACTGCCAGGGCCAATTACGTGGTGCGGTGAGTAGCCCAGGCAAGCCCCCTGTCACTAAAAACACGCGGGTTCAGCACCAGGGCCGGAGTTACAGTGGGTGCGGTGAGAGCCCAGGTAGCGTCTGTCATCTTTTAAACACGCAGGTTCGCTGAAAGGGGCCGAATTTTACGTGGGTGCGGTGAGAGCCCAGGCTGGCGTCCACTTTTAACAGTTAAAAAGCCCTTATGTGAGCAACGAAAACAGTTGTCTGAAGCAGATGCAAAGCGGAAGGTGGGGGTTAAGCCTCCACCCTTTTCCTCAAACCAGAAGACATGGGTAGAGCTGCCCCTCCGTTTGAGTGGGGACCAAATTTGACTTCACTTGGAAATATGGTGTTAACGCCCTTTTTTCCCCCACCGGGTGCCCTTTTTTTGATTCTTTTTCTCATTTTACTAAACTGCTGGGGGAAATTGTCTCTGTTCTTTTTCTCTTCCATGCCCATACTCCATGTCCTCTGAATAACACTTTGTCAAGTCTTCCTTACCTCCCCTTTTACAATTCAGAGGGAATTTTTTAAAAATTTTTTTAACAAATTTTTTTTTTAACTGCAATTTTTAAAATAGGATGAACCACCATGTCTTTGTTTCTTTTTTTTAATTGTATTAAAGGGTTTCTCAAACAGGGATTGCTAGCTATGTTTAAAACTTGCAAAAAAAGTCATTTCAATATGTGCCCCTTAACAGTGTCCTACCTATTCCTGTTTCGACAGCACCCCACCCCCGAGCACTCTTTACAATTGTGAAAAAAAATGTCTTTAAAACCACATTTTTTTCAAAAAGGACCTGTAGTTAGCTGCATTTTTACAGCAAAATGGCCCCAAAAATTCAAAACAACCCTTGAGCCACTTTTTTACAATTTTGAAGAACAAATGTCTGTTAGAAACAACTTTTTTTTTTATAATAGGACCTGTATATTGGGGATTTCAAAGCAACATGACCCCAAAAAATTTTAAATTGCTTCTCACACGTTAAAATTTTGAGGGGGGAAAATGCCACTTTGAAGCCCAAATTTTTTGTTTTCCAAAGGGCCATGATTTTTGCTGTACTCAAGCAACATGACCCCAAAAAATTTAAATTTGACTCTCACCCTATTAAAAAAAGTAATGGGGAAATGCCCCTTAGAACCCCATTTCTGTTCCAAAGGACCCCCGATTATTGCGTATTCACAGCAACAGACCCAAAAAAAAAATAAATTACTTCTCACCACATTAAAAAAGTTTTGGGAAAAAAGCCCCTTAAACCAATTTCTGTTCCAAAGGACCAAATTTTTTAACTTTCTCACAGCAACTACCCAAAACCTTTTTAAATGCGAAAATTCAAAGATAAATAGTACATGGAATACGGTTTTTGTCATTAAACCCTTTTCTGTCTTTTACAGTCTCCACACGGCAAAAAAAATTTGGGAAATGAAATAAAAATTGCGTAAGAAATGTCATTTTAAAAAAAAGTTTTTTCAGGAGGACCTTTTCTGTTTGAAAGGGGAAAGGAAGTTGAGGCAATAATTGGGGACCTGGGAAATTGGGCCACAAATCTCGGACCATGCCTTTTTATCTGTGAAATAAACGTACATTATCTGTGGAAACCGGGTGCTTTGTCTGTAATATCCTCCAGCTGTGCGAAAGGTCCGTCAGTATGACGCTGTCTTAGGATAAAAACCTCTATGGGGGTGGGGGAGCGAGCTTGGGCAAATTGTCCTTTTTGGATCCCAAAAGTCTATTGGGTCCGGAAAACATAAAAAAAAAACTTTGGGGTTAGACGCAATAGTCGTGCCCAAAGATCTTAAGCTGGTCTCTGTGTGTTTGGGGTGTGTGCCCTGCATTGCATGCGTTGGGGAGGTGGGAAAAAAAATTGCCAGAGGGCCCCATTAGGCTTTGCCCCCCTGCCCTGCTGGCTGCTGCTCCACACTACTTGGCACTCTACTGCGTCACGTCGCTGACGTTTTCCACCGTGAAAAATTTAAGAAACTGAATCAGACGCAATTGATGTCTTTCCATTTTATCAATCACAAAGCTCCCTTTTCCTGCATTTTTACTCTCATTTGGGTGGGTGGGAAAGGGAAAATGGGGATTTTGTTTTGTACCAGGGGGTCCCGCAGGTGGCCCCCCGTAACTGTGTTATTTTTTTGGCCTTAATGCGAGGTCTTTGGAGGAAAAAGGACTCAAGCCCATTGAGAGATGGAGCCTTGTTTTCCAAGCCCTGGGTCGAGGGGCACAGCAAATATCTTCCTCATCTTCCCCTCCGCCCAAATTCGGCCAAACCTTTTCCAAAGGGCGGGACTCGTAAAGTGGGTCTAGGAATACCTCCTCCTCCTCCCCCTCCTCCGTTCCTCCCGGGACAGCTTCAAACGCCCGATTGCCTCAGATATGCACCCTGAGGCTGAGGGGGCCGCCCTTTCACTAGCCCCGGACCCGAACCACTGCCTTTTTAAAACGAAAAATTTTAAAACGTTTGGGGCCCTTTTGGATTCGAGGAGAAAAAAAAGGTCCGTGTCCGCATCTGTGTCCGCTCCCCCTTCGCCTGGCGGGAACCCGATGTTTCAAAGTTCCAACATCTTCCCGAACAAGATCACCCCATTGCTTATGCCCACAAGGGCATCTCCGCACTGACCATTTTTGGGGGGCTTTTTCAAAAATGGCAAAGGGTGGTTTCAGAGCTCTTTTCACGCTCCACTCTCGTTTGGGTAACACCCCGAGGGCCCACCGCTGCTTTCAGGCTTGTGTCATTGTACTCGTAAGGCATTGCGCTGCTGCCCAACGCTGGGGGCATGTTGGAAAAGGGGGGGGAATTCCACGTTTTTGCCACGTAACAGTGAGCGGTTGACCGGGGAGGCCGAGCTGACCTGCAACGCGGAACGGGGCGAAGCAGGGTGCGAACGCCGGGAAGTGCAAATCAGACCTCAAACCTTTCCTCTCAGGCAGCCCAGACCCGGGTAGGTTTTAAAATTTTTCGGGAAGATGAGGTTCATGACATTCCAGGCAAGGATTCCCAGCCAAATCTTAAGGGGCGGCCAGCAGTTTTTCGCCCTTTTCGCCAAAACCCCCTTTGCCGCACAAGTTTTCTTCTTACCCAGCCAGCGCTGGTCTCGTTGTTTAACCCGCCCCCACACCCTGACCTGTGTGGGGAAGGTCTCCAAGACAATTAATTTCAACATGCCGGGTTTCTCTGGCACAATGACCACCAAGACCTTGGGGAAAGAGCCCTGCACCCCCCCGGGTTTTTAAGGCGTGCGCCGACCTAGAGCCACCGCGATAAACGAGGAGCGGGTTTCCCTGACCGGGCGGGGGAATCATACAGCGGATTTTTTTCGACCGCCTCCCCCTTTTTTGTGGGGGGGACCCTATTGACACTACCCCATCGTCTTCCTCCTCATCCAGTGATGAAGCCCTCCCCAAGCAAATTCTGCGGAAAAGACCCACGATGGATCCGCAATGTCATCATCATAATCATAATCATCATAAACATAAATCATCAACACAGTGACTTTGGTCGTCCTGACTTTCTGCATCCAGGAGCTGTGGCTACAAGCAAGGGCACTGCAAGGCGTTGCCGACCGCCCCGGGATTTTTGCGCATTGCCCGGGCTTCCTTCTCCCCCCTCTGATGGCATCAGTAACTCGGCGTCAAGCAGACAAAATCATCCTCTTTGCCTCTTGGTCTTTGGAAATGCCTTCTGACCCCAACCGCACTTTGTCATAAAAGAGGTCTTCAGAAAATGGATTTATCCACAGGGTGGGTACACGAGTTGACATTTGGGCTGCCTTCGCTTCATGTTGGACGGATGCTGATGATGCTGATGACGACATTTGTAGCCGTGACTGGGAGGACGAGGAGGTAAGACTACTGGATGTAGGTTGCATTAACCACTGAAGAACAGATTGGCGACGCTATTCGTTACTGAGATTCACAGGGCCCTGACCCAGCAATGACAGGCCTGACGGTCCTGCAACCGACGATCCGCTGGCATGCGTGTTTGTTTGCCAGCAACTGGAAGGAGCACCTTCTCTTGTACCTCTACCTCCATGTCCTACCCCCCTGAATTTCGCTCTATGTTCAGAAAGATAAAAATTTGAGAAGGTATGGAAGACTTTTGGAAAGTCTCTTATTAAAAGATGGCAAATCACAGCTATTCTCAAATCCCTAAAATCAAAACAAAATTGCGGATCAAATTTAAGTTTCAAGGTAAACCCCTATCCAACAAAGCTTGACTGACCAAAAGGAAAAAAACACCCATCTGAAATGTTTTACGGATAAAAAACGGTATTTTTGGCACCTAACAATACACCTGTGGCGCCTACAAAATTGCTGGATTCAAATTTAACTGCAAGATGGCTCTATCAACAAAGCTGGCCTGCGCCAAAGTGAAAAAAACACGTATCTGAAATGTATACAGATAATAAAAGGTATCTTTGGCACCTATCAATACACCTGTGGTGACTGCAAAATTGCTGGATTCAAATTTATGTGCAAGGTACCTCTAAACAAACAAAGCTTGACTGACCAAAATGAAAAAAACACCTATCTGAAATGTATACGGATAATAAAACGGTATTTTGCACCTATCAATACACCTGTGGGGACTAAAACATTGCTGGGTTCAAATTTAACTGCAAGATTGCTCTATCAACAAAGCTGGCCTGCGCCAAAGTGAAAAAACACTATCTGAAATGTAATGGATAATAAAAGGTATCTTTGGCACCTGGCCCCTATCAATACACCTGGGGTGACTACAAAATTGCTGGATTCAAATCTAACTGAAAGGGGGGCTCTATCAACAAAGCGGCCCTGCGCCAATGTAAAAAAAAACCACCTATCGTAATGTAATGGATAATAAAAGGTATTTTTGGACCTATCAATACCCGGGGAAACTACAAAATTGCGGGGTTAAAATTTTAACTGCAAGAGGGCTCTATCAAAAAACGGGCCTGCGCCAAAGTGAAAAAAACACGTATCGAAAGAATACGGATAAAAAAGGGAAAATTTTGGCACCTATCAATACACTTGGTGACTACAAAATTGCGGGATCAAATTTAACGCAAGAGGGCTCTATCATCAAAGCTGGCCGCGCCAAAGTAAAAAAAAACACGTATCGAAATGTATACGGATAATAAAAGGTATTTTTGGCACCTATCAAACACCTTGGTGACTACAAAATTGCTGGATTCAAATTTAACTGCAAGGTGGCCATCAACAAAGCTGACCGCGCCAAAGTGAAAAAAAAACCTATCTGAAATTAAAAACGGATAAAAAAAGGGTTTTTTGGCACCTATCAATACACCTTGTTCTACAAAATTGCTGGATTCAAATTTAATGCAAGGTACCCTACAAAAAAGTTTAAACTGACCAAAAGTGAAAAAAAAACCCCTACAAAATGTATACTGTAAAAAAAAGGGATTTTTCCCAACAAATAGACCTGCAGTTACTAAAAAGATCTGTACCCAAATATAATTCAGGCTGCCCAACACCAAGTAATATTTCAACAAAAAACTTTGTTAAAATTTTTTTAAATGACCTCGACTTGATCCTTAATTTACATTGAAGATTCCCAAAGATTTTCCTTTCCCTCTTCGAGAAAACTTTTAAATTAAAAAATATTGCAATGCAATATCTACACAAAGCTGGGTCACAATATCCAGTACCTTTAAAGAGCTTGTCTGTGTTCGTCCATGCCCCCCCCCCCCCTCCTCCCTTGACTTTACAGGGCTAAGTTCCTTAAAAATTTCTCAGCCTAACTACCTAAAACTGCAGATCTCAATAACCGGGTTTCTAAGGTTCACAGCTAAAGTATGCTGTCTCTTGAAAAAATAGAACAATTTCGCTCTGTTTGCTGATTTTGTTTGGACAAGGCAAGCGCACGCCCTTTTCCATGAACGCTGACACACACCGATTCAGAACAGGAAGGATTGTTCTATTAAAACGAGGTCATGTATTTTTCCAGCCAACAAAACCCAACACATCCATTCATGACGTCGCACACACACTCACCCTCCCCATTCTTAAGCTAAATTTTTGGGGGGGCCAAAATGACAGGAAGCCCGAAAATGGGGCATATTAAAAAGATTATCGCAATTTTAACCAAATTATCGCGTGATCGAAAAAATCATATCAACATAAGAACCGTGCCGATTTCAACTTTGTCGATAAAAATCGCTCAACACTATATATGAATAGTGTAAAAAAAAATATGAAACAGTTATACCTTCATGAGATCATAAAAAAAGCAAATAACATAAAAAAGTGTAGAAAAAATAAATAAAATAAATACTAAAATAAAAATAAATATTTAATAAAAAATAATTGTGCATACATTACACACAAAAAAACCCACCTACACATATTAGGTATCCACACGACCGTAATAACCTGTAGAATTAATAAAGTAAGATATTAAGTGTGAAATGTGAATGGTGTAAAAAATAATAATAAAAAATTTAATAAAAATTATGCAGTAATTTATAAGTGAACTTAAACTACTCCCCCAAAAAGTACAACTTCTCCCACATAAAACAAAGCCTCATACAACTGTGTCATTGAAAATAAATAAATAAAAAAGTTTTGACTATTGAAATGCAAGGAGGCAAAAACTAAAAAAATGTGCTGGTCATTAAGTACTTTTCAGGCGTTCTGCTTAAGAGGTTAAAAGGTGCATGGTATGTTCCACACTGAACATGGACCAGAGGAAGCTAAGGATAGAGGTGTCTGAGGAGAAAAGAAAGAAAAATCTCGACAAAATGTTAAAGGTAAAGGCTGTAAGACCATCTCCAAACAGCTTGATGTTCCTGTTACTACAGTTGCACATAATTATTCAGAAGTTTAAGGTATAGGGGACTGTAGCCAACCTCCTTGGATGTGGTAACAATAGGAAAATTCTTGACAAACTAAATAGATGGATAATACGAATCATAAATAAAGATTCCAGAACAACTTCTAAAGAGTTAAGAAGTGAACTTCAAGGTCAAGGTACATCAGTGTGAGATCCCACCATCTGTAGTTGTCTTGCTAAGTGGACTTAAAGGGATTTTCTCGCTACAAAGATCATATCTGTAATGATAGGGAGAGTAAAAATAAGAACTTTGCAATTGGTTTGCATTACCTAAATAATTTCGGTAATGGAAGACAACCAAGGAGGAACCAACTATTGAAGGCAAAAGATAAAAAAATCGGAATGGAATTTGCAAAAAAGCATATCGACAAGCCACAAAGCTTCTGGGAGAATATCCTTTGGACAGATAAGCCACGATTGAAAACAGAGCCTAACTCTGATCCTGGCCGTTGCATTACATTACAGCCAACTCCCACTATGGATAGTGCAGGCACAGCTTCTGAGCCCATACTACCCCAGCAACGTTCATGTATGATGCCTGAGGAAACCTGCAAACTCTTCCATGGGTCTTCAAGTAGGACATCCCTTTATGCGGGAGTATTTGGAAGAGTTGGCAAGTATGATGCATAGGCTGCCTAACATCTATGCTTGTTGCTGGGCATAGAGTCCAGAAGAGCTGGTGACACAGACTACATAGACTTTCTTCTCAATCTCTGTATTCAGTACTGAGGTTGGCTGCTACTATGATCTGCATTAAAAGCTTTGAAGTAGAGGCCCGGCAGGCTGAAATTTTGTAATGACACTAGTGGACTCCAGACTACAAACAGAACCAAATGGAGCAATCAACCAGCAGTCACATGGAATAGTTATACAAAGCACATATAAACTAACAAATTAGATGAACTTACCATTAAATGATGGACAGCAAAGCAGATGATGGCAAAAACTAGGTTGGTTGTGACTAGAGGGAGTTCAATCCAGAAGCAAGATAATAATAAATTATAACTAGTGTTGAGCGATTGTGTTGGCTATCGAGATCGATCGATAGTCGATAGTCGGCCGCTATCGATAAGGTTTTTCGATAGTGAGCATCGAATTTTGCGCGATTTACCATAAAGCTATGGGAAGCAACAACACCTTTATTTACACCCCAAAAAAGGCTGGAGAAGCTGAAATTAACATCCACAACATCAAAAAATACGTCTACTCTTTGGGAACACACTTAGGTTTTAAAAGTCATAAAAAAAAGTCCAGACCCTTTACTACCCTGTCTTGTACCAAGCCTACCCTTAAACCCGCAACACCCACAAAAAAAAAAAGTGCCAGAAGGGTGTATGATTTGAACCATCAGTTACTTTTAACTGGGCATTAATATCCCTGTCCTGACGCACATGGCCCCCAAAACCCGCATACCCCCACATTTAAAAAGTGCCGCAAAAAGGATCTTTCCAACCCCATTTTAGTTTCCTGGGACATTGACTATACCTTCCCCCTGGGCCAAAGGCAAGGCCCCAAACCCATACCCCCAATTTAAAAGTGCCCAAAAAGGGGTCTTTCAACCAAACCATTTTAGTTTAACGGGAAATTTACTAACCTGTCCTGGCCACAGATGAGCCCAAAAACCTGCAGACCCCCACATTTAAAAAAATGCCCCGGAAAAAGGGGTCTTTCAACCACCATTTTTAGTTTCACTGACATTGACTATACCTTCCTGGGCCCAAAAAGAGCCCCCAAAACCCAGACCCCCACATTTAAAAATGCCAGAAAAAGGGGTTCTTTCCAAACCCCCTTTTAAAATTGAACTGGACATTGACTATACCGCCTGGGGCCACAGCTGTGCCTCAAACCTGCAGACCCCCCCCATTTAAAAGTGCCGGAAAAAGGATCTTTCAAAAACCCCCATTTTAGTTGAACGGGCATTGACTAACCTGTCCCCGGGCCACAGCAGACCCAGGCCGGGGTTTTTAGTGGGTCGGGAAAGCCCAGGCTGGCTCCGTCATCTATTAACACCAGGTTAAAATGCCCTGTGAAAGGAAAG
>JAODAL010082767.1:0-11468 GCA_025379985.1 Phyllomedusa bahiana
CCCCAAAAACATGCCCGGCCTCCCCCTTCTGTCTCTTTCCTCCTTCCTTGTAGATTGTAAGCCTTCGCAGGCAGGTTTCCTTTCCATCTGTATCAGTTGTTAGTCACATATTGTCACCATTGTACTTGTTTGACTTACTGTATGTTATGTATGTAGCCCCCTTGAATGTACAGCGCCCTGGAATCAATAGCGCTCTAAAATAAATAATAATAATTAGGATTTACATTAATCAGCCATAGCATTTAAATTACTGTATATACTCGAGTATAAGCCGAGACACCTACTTTTGCCACAAAAATCTGGGAAGACTTATTGACTTGTGTATGCAGCGGCTACTGGTAAATTTCAAGAGTAAAAATGTCCCCCATAGGCAGGTAATAGGCAGGTATATGTCTCCCATAGGCCAGTATAGGCAGGTAATAGGCAGGTATATGTCCCCCATAGGCAGGTAGAGACAGGTATATGTCCCCTATAGGCAGGTATAGGCTATTATAGGCAGGTTATAGGCAGTTATATGTCCCCTCATAGGCAGATATATGTTCCCCCATAGGCAGGTTATAGGCAGGTATAGGCAGGTTATAGGCAGGTATATGTCCCTATAGGTAGGTTATAGGCAGGTATATGTCCCCCATTGGTAGATTATAGGCAGGTATATGTCCCCATAGGCAGGTTATAGGCAGGTAAATATCCCTTATAGGCAGGGCTTGTTTAAAAAAAATACAAGCACTTACCACACTCCCTCGCAGCTCCGAATCCCAGACGCTCCGTCTTCTGGCACAGGCAGTGTGATGTCATCAGGCCGCACAGGCAGCGTGATGACATGATTGCGGCCTTCCGGAGTTCTATTGTGGAGTACGGAGCGCTTGTTCTCTGCTCCGCGATAGAGTCTTCGGTTGTATGTACTCCCGGGAGTCGCATAAGACCGAAGCGATCCCCGCCGGTGCCCGGGCCACAGCAGTGCCCGGACGCCGACGGGTGACTGGAGTTTAAGCTGTATGCGCTCCCAGGAGTCGCATACAGCTGCACAGATCGCTGAAAGCGTATGGGCCACAGCAGCGCCCGGACGCTGTCAGCTACTATGAATTCAGCTGCATGTGACTCCCAGAGGAGTCGCGTACAGCTGAAGTGTCCCTGCCGGCCCCTGGGCCATCGCAACACCCGAGTGCCGACAGTGACTCGAGTATAAGCCGAGGTCGGATTTTTCAGATCATTTTTTGGGCTGAAAAACTCAGCTTATACTCGAGTATATACGGTATTTACCTAAAATTGTGGACTGTAGATCCTCCTTGTGCTGCCAACATAGCTGTGACCCATTGACTTTACAAGACCTTTGTAGCGTCCTGTGGAATCTGGAGCCAAAATGTAAACAGAAGGTTCTTAAAGGGTTTATACTATGGATGAATATCCTCTGCACACGTCTCTTACAGCTACCTGCAAGCCGACCATGCATGAGAGTGAGGAGGGCAGTGCTTGAGGTTGTCCTATCCATTCACTTCTATGGGAGTTTCAAATATAGCCATGCACGCTCACTCAGCTATATTCAGAACTCCTATAGAAGTGGATAAGGGAGGATTACAGCAAGTGCCGCCCTCCTTATTCTCATGTACAGTCGGCTTGTAGCTAGCTGTAAGCAAATTGTGTAGCAGATATTCGTTAGTGGTAAAACTCCTTTGAGTCCTGGACTTCTAGCACATCCCACAGATGCTAAATTGGATTGGGATCCTGGAATTTGGTGGCCGAGTCCCCACATTGATCACTTTGTCATGTTCCGTATACCTGAACAATTTTGGCAGTGAGGCCGGGGTATTATGCTACTTAAAGCGGTCACTGTTATTAGGGAACCCCACTGCCATGAAAGGGTGGACTTGGCCTGTACAGTGTTAGGTAGTTGGTACGTGTCACAGTAACATTCACATAGTTCCAGGACCTGAGGTTTCCCAGAGGAACATTGCCCATCCCACTGCCTCCGCCATCTTGTCTTCTTCCCATAGGGCATCCTGGTGAGTGACGCACATGCACCCAGCCGTCCACATGAAGGGAAAGAAAACAAGATTCATCAGACCAGGCTCAGTGTAAGAGATTAGTATGGTGGACACAGATCAACATGGATACTTTGTCCAGTCTATGGTTACACAGTCCCATACATAGAAGGTGAAATGCTCTGTGGACTTTTTAAGCCAATTGTGCTCCAGTAGCTCATATGTCAAATCGGACAAGTCTGGCTACTCTTCACTCACCGCGTACATCAGTGGGTCTTAGGCTTCCATAAAGTGTAGCAAGCCGGCTTACTAGTTGTTCTTCTTTGGAGCACTTTAGGTAGGTACTTACCACTGCATATCAGGAACAACCCCACATCCTTATACTCACCATTTTCCTGCTTCCATTCCTTAAAATTCACGAACTGTTTGTTCCCTTGCATTCTACTGACATTGTTGCAAGATAATCAATATTATTCATGTCACATCTTAATATCATGGCTGATTGATGTATATAGCCCTCCTTGAATGCATTAGCAAATCTGTTCATCCTTAGCTCCCTCTAGTGGTGGCTGTAGGCAGCCAGAATGTTAACAGTCAAATCTATGATGGCGTGGAGTAAAGCGGGAGATTTGAAGACGTGTCCCATTGAAATATAAAATTCTTCAGCATAAAGTATTGCAGCAATGTGTAAGAGCAGGGTCTGCAAACCCCTCCTCCCCCTGCAAAAAAGAGATTCATGCTGCTCAAAGGCATTGTCTTGACATGACCTACTATGGTATGGTGATAGATGAGGGGCCCATGCCCCCCTATTGTCCATGGGGCTCAGACCGGTCTCAGTCCACCCCTGATCAGTCAAGTTAACACTGGCTCTATAGGGAGTGCCTTCAGCTATACTGGAACACACTGTAGATAAGGGCCATGACCCTCATTGTTCACATGTAATACCAGTGAGCTCCAAGTGCAGACACACAACCGGTGGTAACTTGAAAGAGGTTTATTAACTTTTTATTGACAAGTTTTCACCCAGGGTTTGCCAGGAACCACCTTTGGAAGTGGTCTAATCTTCAATACGTTCTTCAGTGGCAAGCCAGTGGGACGAGAGTGTTCGTCTCTATCCACATATCATCTCCTCATGTCCTTATAGAGTAAGTTTGTTCCTGGCACTTATCCCTGGTTGTACACCCCTGAGATTTTACAGAAACATTATCCCATATCCTCTTACTCTCTGGACATCTCACTACCCTCTGAAGCTCTCCTCTCTGTCATTTTCCAACGACTCCTTCCACAAAAACCAGGATTTTCCCTTTTCGGTTCCTCCTTTCAGTTTGTAGGTGACATCTGCTAGTAGAAGGGTGAATTGCCAGCTCCAGCTTTATCCACAAGAGCCAGACCAGTCTCAGTCCACCCCTGATTAGTTATATTAACATTGGCTCTGTAAAGAATGCTGCAGCCCTACTGGGACATATAGATGTAGTAAAGTTTATCTTGACATTGATGTCACACTTTTCATGTTAACTGTTCTTAGATCACAACAGAAGCCATTGTTAAGCAGCAAAAGAGTTGAGATAATATACTATGATGTCTCAACGCGGAGGGTTATCTCTCAAGTTTATCTTTGCTACATCTGTAGATAAGAGGCCCATGATCTTAGTGTCCATGGAGCCCAGACCAGTCTTAGACATACAGATGTAGCAAAGTTTATATTGACAGTGATATCACCACTTTTCGTGTTTACTGTTCTTAGATCACAACAAAAGTCATTGTTAAGGAGTCAAAGAGTTGAGATAACAGTCTGAGTCGAGATATCATACTGTATTATCTATCAAGTTTATTTTTGTTACATCTGTAGATAAGAGGCCCATGACATTATTATCCATAGAGCCCAGACTAGTCTCAGCCACCCCTGATTAGTTATATTAGCAGTGGCTTTTTAGGGAGTACCTGCAGCTGTACTGGGACATACAGATGTAATGAGGTTTAAAGGGGTTGTTTCACTACATTGTTTCATCTTACCTCAGTCCTGTTTTCTTGGTTTCATTTTTAATTCAATGGCATGTTTACTGGCTTCCACTAGGCTTCAGTAGAAGCCAGGTCTGTAGCTATAGCAACCAGTGCTGGCAGCCTATCAGGAGAAATTGAGCAGGTCTGTAGCTATAGCAACCAGTGCTGGCAGCCTATCCTGAGTGAGTAAACAGGTCTGTAGCTATAGCAACCGTGTGGGCAGCCTATCAGGAGAGATCAAACAGGTCTGTAGCTATAGCGACCAGCGCTGGCAGCCTATCAGGAGAGATCAAACAGGTCTGTAGCTATAGCAACCAGCGCTGGCAGCCTATCAGTATATATATAACAGGTCTGTAGCTATAGTGACCAGCGCTGGCAGCCTATCAGGATATATCAAATAGGTCTGTAGCTATAGTGACCTAAGGAGCTGATGCAGCCCATACAAGAGGGGATATCTAGGAATAGGTAGGACACTGTTAATGGACACATATTGCAAAGTGACTTGAATTTGCAAGATCTTTAATATAAAAAGCAGCAATCCTTGCAGTGAGACAACCCCTTTAACTTGACCGTGATATCACCACTTTTCATGTTACTTGTTCTGAGAACACAATAAAAGCTCCAGTTTAAAAGTTCTGAAAGTTGAGATAACCCTCTGTGCCGAATAATCATGTGTTACTACATGTGCACTCCCAGCATTGGTCTCTGCATCATCTGGTAGCTACCTTTGCTCCACTGTCCAGCCAGTCCTGAGTAGGTACCTTCTTGTGGTATAATGCAGATTATGTGGTTCTGCTCCTGACACAAAAAGATGGATGTGACCACGTTCCACTGAAGCAGCAGAGGTCGGCACCATCTGTGTCTTTAGTGAACTCCGCGGTCTGTTTCCCAGAACTTTCAATTGGGATGATTGATGTTATCATTATGTTTTTGTGACAGCTGAGCTCCCCATTCACCAGCATGAATTTCTTCGCAATATGGATTGCATCAGAGAAGAAGGTAATGCATTTTACAAGGGCACGAGCTCCCTGCTGAAAATCAACAGGATGAACTTGAAACTCCAAATCAAATCTGCCACAGGTTGAGGAATCTGTCTTACAATGACATTAATTAGCTTGCAGAATGCTTAAAGGGGAAATATAGTCAGAACAGCCTTCTGGTTCATCATAGATACAAGAGATCAGATCTTATTGGTGAAGTCTATAATCTCATACCATCATTGATTTCCAGAATGAGAGCTCTCCGTAGATCAATCATACCCCTTTGCTACTGATAAGAGATTTCTAAAGGGAATTTGAGTTTGACCGGGTCCCATAGCAAAGACTAACCTGGTGCAATGACTCTGTTTGGCAAAGACGGCAACAAAGTGAAGCCAACCAGCAGTTGAAGGAAAGCAATACAATGTGCATATCAAAAAATAAATGCAGGGACTTACCAATGGATGATGGACAGCAAGGCACGGATGGAGATGGAAGGATAAATTACTGGGATCCAGAAGAAGGAAACCAAAAAACATCTGACCCTAACAAGTAACTTTCCCTAACCTGTCCCTAAAGCTAACCCTAACACCAGACACCCATGGCCCTACCCTACCCCTTACACCAGTGTATCTCAACTCCAGTCCTCAAGGCCCACCAACAGGTAACATTTTCAGGATATCCTGAGTATTGCACAGGAGATATAGTTATTGTCAGTGCATTCTGCACAGGTGATGTAATTATTGTCAGTGCAGTCTGTGGGAGATCCTGAAAACATGACCTGTTGGTTGGTCTTGAGGACTGGAGTTGAGAAACACTGCCTTACACTATCTTCACCAATGTCACTCACTTTGTAGACCCTAATCATACAGTTCAAAACTACTGAGGAGAACTTAGGCTATCTACACAGCATGAAAAACCGGTGGCATTTTCTAAAACCGCTGAAAATCTGATGGTTTTGCATGCCCATACAATTTAGGAGAAAAAACGACCTGTAGTCTACACGGGTAATTTTTTTTCTGATCATTTTTTGATGTCTTTCCACCAGTTTCCCATACATTCAATTGTATGGGCCAACGAAAAAAAAAAGCTAAGACCGAACCTGTTTTTTGGGCAAAATGTGACAATTTTAATGATGGCTCTGTTGGAAACATGATGGATTCATCCCCTCCCAAATAACCCCTCTCATTTACAAACTTCGAGGAGAACGAAAACTGGCAAATATTAGCTCCAATGTGGCATGCACCAAAATTTGGGTCATTTTCATGCCAAAAGGTCTTGTATCGGGCTTCTACATGACATTACCCCTGGGCCTACTCACCACTCCCATATGGGTAGGTACACAATTTTAAGATGAAGCTGTAAAAGATCTGCCCGCTTCCAGGCAACCTTATCCATAGTCAACAAGAGGACAGAAAAAATAAGGAAAATGTGGCTGCTGCTGGATGAATGGCAGAGGCTTGCATTCAGTTTAATACATTTTATTCTAGGCTAGACATTTTGCAAAGCATCGAGGGAAGCAAAAAGTGGCAAATTTTATCTCCAATATGGCACACCAAAATTTTTGACATTTTCATGCCAAAGGGTCTAGTATCAGCCTTTTGCATGCATGACCCTGGGCCAACTCTCTGCTCTCATATTAGTAGGTACACAATTTTAATGATGGCTCTGTTGGAAACATGATGCATCCATCCCTTCCCAGTTAACCCCTCTCATTTTACAAAGCTTCGAGGGGAGAGAAAACTGGCAAATTTTAGCTCCAATATGGTACACACCAAAATTTTTTACATTTTCCTGCCAAAGGGTCTACTATTGGCCTTTTGCAAAGCTTTGAGGGGAGCAAAAATCATCAAATTTTAGCTCCAGTATGGCACGCACCAAAAGTCGGGGCATTTATATGCCAAACGGCCATGTATCAGCCTTCTGCAGGACATGACCCACTCACTACACCAGGCATCCGCAACCTGCGGCCCTCCAGCTGTTGGGAAACTACAGCTCCCATCATGCATTTATATAATCTATAACAGTGGGAATGATGGGAGTTGTAGTTTCCCAAAAGCTGGAGGGCCGCAGTTTGCAGATGCCTGCACTACTCCTATATCGGTAGGTACACAATTTTAATGATAAATCTGATGAAACTGTAAAGGATCCGCCCGCTTCCAGGCAACCTCACCCAAAGTCATCAAGAGGACAGAAAGAACTTAGGACAATTTGTCTGCTGCTGGATGAATGGCAGAGGCTTGAATCCAGTTTAATATATTTTATTCTAGGCTAGACATTTTGCAAAGTGTCGAGGAAAGCAAAGAGTGGCAAACATTAGCTCTAATATGACACACACCAAAATTTTTGATATTTTCATGCCAAAGGGTCTGGTATCGACCTTTTGCATGCATGACCGTGGGCCAACTCTCCACTCTCATATAAGTAGGTACACAATATTAATGATGGCTCTGTTGGAAATGTGATGGATCCATCCCCTCCCAATTAACCCCTCTCATTTTACAAAGCTTTGAAGGGAGCAAAAAGTGACAAATTTTAGCTTCAATATGGCATGCACCAACATTTTCGACATTTTCCTGCCAAAGGGTCTAGTATCAGCCTTTTGCATGCATGACCCTGGGCCAACTCTCCACTCTCATATTAGTAGGTACACAATTTTAATGATGGCTCTGTTGGAAATTTGATAGATCCATCCCCTCCCAATTAACCCCTCTCACTTTACAAAGCTGCGAAGGGAGCGAAAACTGGCAAATTTTAGCTCCATTAAGGCATGCACCAAAATTGTTGACAATTTCTTGCCAAAGGTTCTAGTTTTGGCCTTTTGAAAAGCTTCGATGGGATCGAAAACTGTAACATTTTAGCTCCAATATGGTACACACCAACATTTTTTACATTTTCCTGCCAAAGGGTCTACTATTGGCCTGTTGCAAAGCTTTGAGGGTAGCGAAAACCGTCAAATTTTAGCTCCAGTATGGCATGCACCAAAATTTGGGGCATTTATATGCAAAAAGGCCATGTATCTGCCTTCTGCATGACATGACCAACTCACTACTCCAGGCATCCTCAAACTGCGGCCCTCCAGCTGTTGGGAAACTACAACTCCCATCATGCATTTCTATAATCTCTAACAGTGGGAATGATGGGAGTTATAGTTTCCCAACTGCTGGAGGGGCGCAGTTTGAGGATGCCTGCGCTACTCTCATATCGGTAGGTACATAATTTTAATGATAAATCTGATGAAACTGTAAAGGATCCGCCCGCTTCCAGGCAACCTCACCCAAAGTCATCAAGAGGACAGAAAGAACTAAGGATAATTTGTCTGCTGCTGGATGAATGGCAGAGGCTTGCATCCAGTTTAATATATTTTATTCTAGGCTAGGCATTTTGCAAAGTGTCAAGTGGCAAACTTTAGCTCCAATATGGCATGCTCCAAGCTTGTGACTTTTTCATGCCAAAAAACTGATTGCAAAGCTGTTGATAAATTCTCCCAATCTTTGACCGGCGACAGATGACTGAAAGTTTTGTCATCAACTTGAAGGATCTTTCACTATCCCGTCCTTGCCAGAGTGAGATGGCGTCATTCGATCGCTCATCCCGTGTCATCCAGCCGGGGTGCAAGTACAAATGGTTCCACTATCGGCAATCTGATTTGTGATAGGGAAGTTTTATGCAAATGTTTGATTGAACCGTTAGCATTTGGCAGCGTAGTATTAAGTTTCTGAACTGATAAATTATCCCGGTATTCTCATCATGATCTCTAATGCCTTTTTGACCTGATTTGCTCTTAAGTAGCTCAGCTCTCAAAGACTATAATTCTACTAAATGATTTCCCAAATGTGGGGGAGTCATACTGTGCAATCCTAGACAAACTTCAAACTGTGCCACATTATATTACATACAGACGTTAGTGCGGAGAATTTGCATTTTGCAGCACACACAGAGCAGACTTATAATTAAGTAGCAGATATTTGCAGGACAAATGTCAAACCATTGCTCTGTTTTTGCATAAATAATGCATATGTTAAGATATCACTGATAGCGGCGGATCTGTATGGTAATAAATCCTGAGCGCTGACTGACAGAAATATTGTAATTGTTAAGAAAAAAAAAGAGACGGAAGAATGTTTAGTGCACTAGCTAGTACAATGCACTACCTCCGATACCCTGCAGTGAATTACCATGGCACTCACGGCCAGCTACAAGCACACATGGGCCCAGGTACAGCGACGCATGGACACTATAGCTATAGGGGAGCAGAGTCAAATTGATGGTGACATGTATGAAACCTGCACCAATGCATCCAATGCAAATATGGCAGAGATACTTTCAAACCGTTTCTTCTTATTATCAAGCTTGAAAAAGAAGGTGTTACCTTTGAAACATCACAGCTCAGGTGTGCGGCTCAGACTCTATGTTTGGCGTCTCCCAGCTATCCCACGTTGGATTCTTCGGACTGATGTGATGTTCCTTGCTGGACTCTATCATAAGTATACCATTGCCCTCTTTTTTCTACAGTTTTAAAGTGTTGCAATTTGTCCTAAAAGTGGGACTTGTATTAAGCTAAATAAATAATAAGAAGAAACGGTTTGAAAGTATCTCTGCCATATTTGCATTGGATGTATAGATTGAACAGTAGAGGCTGTTTTTGTATGGCGTTGGGCTCTAAATGTGGTATACAAAAAAGTTGATCTATAATTGAAGACCTGCACCAATGCACCAGTTTTAAATTGCTTTTGAGCAGTGTAGAAGGCACAGTATGTATGAAAGTGTCTCACAGCGCCTTACACGTGTGTCCCGTTCAACTGCAAAATCTGTCTCAGCCATAACACTTTGCAGTTTAGACAACAATATTTGGTTTTGCACATCCAAAACACTTTTTTGAAAAAATTGAGCATAGGTGCACACTGTTGTAGCAGCAATATACATACACATTCCAATATCAAGAGCACACTATCAACCAAAGAACTATCAAAAGGGACATAGGAATTTTTAAAAAAGCATTTCTGCTACTTAGGATACATGAAACATTTTTTGAGGCTCTTAGTCACATTTTTTATCAAAAGTGCTTAAGCCCACCTGCCATAGACAATTAGATCTCAATACAAATGGGAACCTAAACTAACGTTTCCTCTCTTTAGGGCCTGTTCAGACCTCCATACTTCAGGGAGTGAAGGCTCCAGCTATAAGGTACACTGCATTGATTTAAAAACCTGTGAAGGTGGGTGGAGTGCGAAAAACCAACAATGAGGCAGCCACTTCTCCAGATGGACAATCTAGACAACAATATTTGGTTTTGGACATCCCAAAAACTTTTTTGAAAAAAAAAATGTTTCATGTATCCTAAGTAGCAGAAATTATTTTTTTTTCAAAAATTCCCATGTCCCCCGTGACAGTTCTAAAGTCGACAGTGTGCTGCTGGTATTGGAATGTGTATGTATATTGCTGCCACAACAATGTGCACCTATGCTAATTTTTTTCAAAATTTTTTGAGGGATGTCTGAACAGTCCCTAAAGAGAGGTAACGTTAGTGTAGGTTCCCACCTGTATTTGAGGTCCCATTGAAGTTTCGTAGGTGGGCTTAAGCAGTTTTGATCAAAAATGTGAACTAAGAACCTCAAAAAAAATTTTCATATATCCTAAGTAGCAGAAATGCGTTTTCAAAAATTCCTATGTGCCTTTTGATAGTTCTTTAGTTAATAATGTGCTGCTGATATTGGAAAGTGTATAACACTTTGCAGTTGGCATGGATTTGTACGACAGTTATGTGCCAAACTTTGATGCATTTGTATGATTCTGGCGCAACACTTCCCCCCACCAAGTTAGCGCAATCAAAAGTGTTGTATCTTGTGCAGAATGCACCAAGTATTGGTCTACAACACTTCATACATCTATAAAACAGGACTACGACAGGTTTTTGGCCTCAAAACACGGCACAAAGCAGCCCAGTCCATGCATGTCGCTGTAAAAGGAAATGTGTCATCAGAATAAGAACTATTGTTTAACCCCTTAAACCGAACGTCTGTAAATCAATTAAGGCGACATGTCCAAATACTCAAGGGCTGTTTTTTGGCATATTTTGCGCACAAAAAACTTTTGATGCCATATTCTCGATGTAAATTAACTGTCATACACCAAAACTAGGCGCATTATACACCGGGCACCACACATTGTAATGCACCTAAAAATGTGCATTACATATAGTAGCAATGATACGCTGTGCGCCTCCATAATACAATGCGCCTATTGAGGCATATAGCGTATCATTGCAAGTATATATGTGTTAGGCGCATTTCACATAATATTACAAGTGTATGTGTTAGGTGTATATCACATAATATTACAAGTGTATGTGTTAGGTGTATATCACATAATATTACAAGTGTATGTGTTAGGTGTATATCATATAATATTACAAGTGTATGTGTTAGGTGTATATCTCATAATATTACAAGTGTATGTGTTAGGCGCATATCAATAATATTACAAGTTTTTTTAGGTTAATCCCAAAAAT
>JAODAL010082768.1:0-11468 GCA_025379985.1 Phyllomedusa bahiana
AAAAAACCCAATGCGCGGGCGCACAAAACGAATTTCCCGTCTGGACTCACCGGAAAAACTACCACTGTGAAACACAATCCGAAATGCAGGATTCATAGCTCCTGGCCCATATAAACACTCCCACAAACACAAATTTTTAAAATTGTATAAGCAATTGGAATAACTTTAATACAAATTTTTGCCATTAAAAGAGCATTTTTAAAAAAAGATACAAAATCCGTACTGATAACACAGGAGGTATGGAGAGGCAAGAAAAAAACAATAAGAATGACAAAAGGGAATGAAAAAAAATATAATATATCCCCTAAATTGATAAAACGAAAAAATTTGGGATAAAGCCCTAACTCAGGTCCGAATCTCCTTTTACTTTTTGACATAATAAAAAACCCAAACCGGGAAAAAGAGCAAAAAGCTTTAAAAAAAAGCACAAATTGTATGATTCATTTAACCCATTTGGATTTAGGATTTTAATCTAAAAATCCATGTGTTCCCTTTTCGGGATTTTCTACAATTCCCTTTTTCCGGGGCGAGGGGACGAAAAATCTCTATATGGGAAATTTTTTAAAGTCGGTCACCATTATGTGGTTCCCATTATGCGGGCAACCCTGTATCTTTCTACCCGTATATCACCTAGGTGATCCCTACCTGGGCGCATTGACGAACTGTTTCTCAAAATACGATTCAAGCACATTGCATAGATATCCCCGACCTTCCTTTTACATTGAAAAAAAATTTTTGGGGAAAATACCCCTTTTTACCATTCTGTCAAAAATGATTTAGTTGCTGTTTAAAAGGACAGGCAAAAAATTATCCCACATTAACATCCTTAGGACGTTTTCCGCCATGAAACCTTTTTCTTCTGGACGATCATAAGGCTGTGGACAACCTGTCTCGTAAAAATCTCCACGTCGGTATGTTAATTGGGTTCTTGGGTAAAATCAGAAAGATCAATATCTGTCGAAAATCCCCCAGTTTTTCCCCCCAATTTTTCCTATCTTGGGGCCTATTTCAAAGTGTGAAAACCCTTGCTATTTTTTGATCCTCTCTCTTTTACTTTTGGGGAAACCAATGGGCCCCCGATCGTCCATTCTTTTAGCTACCAAATGCTTTCAGATAAAACTTCAATTGGAAGCCAGAATGAAAATCGCTTGACCAATTCACGTGCCGTCTGAAAAAAATATTTTTTTTGGAGAAATTTCCCTCACCTGAAAAACTGTCCTCGGGTATTCCCTTTTTTAATCAGTTGGTTTGGACATCCCCAATGGAGCAAACTATTAGTAGCTGTTGGTTTTCCTAAAAAATAAGGGGTTCTAAAAGGCCCCAAATTATGGTTCTCCAAATTCTCAACATCCAGAAATGCCAATTTTTCTGTACCACTCATGGGTTAAATTTTTAAAAACCGATCTCATTATTATTGAGACGGAGAAAAAAGCTCAAAAAGTAACTTCGGGGCCGTTCCCAGAAAAAAATATCATCTAGAAACGACCCCAGAACAAGTTTTCTCGAGGTCCATTCATCATTTCATCACAAAAAACCAAATTTTTTTCCCTCCCCCCAGCCCAGGTAGAGATTAGCAAAGGGGACGCACGGCTCCCATGCAGCCCCCCTGAGCTGGTAAAAGATCCTAGAATCAAAAAAGAAGTATTATTTTTTAAATGAAATCTAGTAGACGCAATACACCTCTCCCCTATATTGCACCCCCCACTCCCACAGTAATACTCCACAGCCAACAGACCCCTTTTGGGCGGTATACACTAACAAGCTCTCAACATCAATAATGCAAGAAGGTTTAGCATCCACAGGATTCCCTCCAGTTTCATCAAAAGGGTCTGAAGTATCACGAAATACGAAGGCAAAGCTGTTACAAATTTTTTCAGTATTTTATCAACATATATACTGCATTCTGGAAAAAACGAACTACGCCCGAAAAAAATCGGTCTTTCCTTTTAAAGGATTTTATCCCTTATGACCTTTGGGGGGATAGAAAGTTGGTATCATAGGGTGGTTATTCAAAAAAGAACTTTCATTCTTTATCTATAAATCCCCTTAACCAAGCATAATTACAATCTTTCCAACTCAACAAAAAATCAGAGGGGGGGTCCCCTCAGTATTGCATAACAATTTTTCCTATCATTCAACAGGCTATAAACATCTAGGGTATTTTTTGTGTGTCAAATCACAATATTTCCCCCCTTATCTGAGGTTTAATCAATAGACGATCTTTCCTAAACTACGGAGCGACTCCACTCTGCCGTGAATAAATTTCCCGCATATCACGTCTACCCCGCCATATTTTCAATTCCTTGTAATCAATTTAAAAACACACAATCTCTGGGCAATTTAATTGGGGGGGATCCTAGACTTTTCGCACCAAATCAGTAGAAGGGCCATAGCGAAAATTCTCCTCCAAAAGATCCCTAATGTTCTAATACCCCCTATGTCCTTTCTTCAACCCCCAAAAATATCTGCTTCCTGCCTGTCTCTTTGCTTAAAAAATTTATCCCATTTTAAAACTTGCCCCCAAAAAAGGGAATTAATTCCTTGGTCCAAACAAAAGGATCAAAATGATTTTGGGGGGAAAAAATGAAAGACCCTGATAAAATCTTAATTTCCTCCTCAGATATTTTCCGGTTTCAATTTTAATTAGGTATTACATCCTCCCCTACTCCTCCAGGGTTTTTTGTTGGCGACCTCAAACATGGGTTTCCCCCCCGTCCCTCCTCAAAAAAAGGGGAGGATGCGTAGATTTTGAAGACCAGCGATCTGGATCCTTTTTAGGAAAACCCAACCTACAATATTTTGCCCATTGGCATAGTCTCATCCAACTGCATTAAAGAGGGAAAATCCCAAGAGGACAGTTCCTCAATGAGGAAATTGTCACAAAAAAATGATTTTTTCAGACAGGCACTGAATTGGGGATCAGCGATTTTCATCTCGTGCACCCAATTTGAAGTTAGATCGAAGCATTTTGAGTATGCTAAGAAATGGAACATCGGGCCTTTTGGCCCCAAAAGTAAAAGATAAAAGGATCAAAAAAATAAAAGGGTTTTATCACTACTTTTGATAATAGGTCCAATGAAATGAGGAAAATATTGGAAAAATACTGGGGTATTTTGCAGAAAGTATTGATCTTTCTGATATCTTACCCAAGGCCCACAATTAACATCCCGACGTGGGTAGATCTTTAGAGACATTGGCCCCACAGCCTTATATCGTCCGAGAAGAACAGTTCAGGCTGGAAAGACGTCGAAAAGGGGTATGTTTAGATGTGGGATAATTGTATTGCCTGTCCTTATAAAACGCAGACTAAACATTTTTGATCAGAATGGAAGGGAGTTTTTTCCCTCAGAATTTTTTAAATTTGTAAATGGGAAGGTCTGGTATATCTATGCTATGTGTTTGTAATGGGTATTATTAGGTAAGACATTTCGTCAACTCCCCCGTAGAGTAGGAGATCACCTAGGTATATACGGCTAGGAGATACAGGATTGCCCCGCAAAATATGGGAACACAAAAAGGGTGCCCGACTTGTTTAAAATTCCCTAGTCTAGAGATTGTACTCCCTGCCCAGGAAAGGGGAATCTAGATCAGAAAATCCTGAGAAAAAGCACAATGGATTTTCAGATTAAAATCCGTAAATCCAAATGGATTAAATGAATCATTACAATTTGGATGCTTTTTGTAAAGCTTTTTTGCTCTATTTTTACTGGCTGTTGGTTCTATTACTAGTGCCAAAAGTAAATGGAGATATCGGACCTGAGTTAGGTCTTTACTCCCAGAATTTATCGTTCTTATCAATTTAGGGGATATATCTATTATAGTTTTTTTCATTCCCTTTAGTCTATATTCTCTATTGTTTTTTTGCTTGCCTCTCCTATACCTGCCTGTGTTTTAATAACAGTGATCGGCGATTTAGTATCTTATTTATCAATAATGCATCTTTATATGTGACAAAGATTTGCTATTAAAACGTTATTCCTGTAATTGTTCTCTATACATATTTAAAACGCACTGTTGTGTGCTTGCTGGCAGTGTTTATATGTGGCCAGGATGCTATGAATCACTGCGATGCCGTGATTGATGTTAACAGCAGTGGTAGTTCCGGTGAGTCCAGGACGGAACTTACGTCTTTGTGCGCCTGCGCAGTTGCGCGTTATGTTATTGTATTGGCATCTGAAGTGACGTATAGCTGCGCATGCGCATTTGTGATGTTGGGACGCTGGTAAAATGAGGCGGATTTGTTTATATGCGGCCTTGGCTAAAAGCACATGGATGCCGGAAGTTACGTGCGGGTGCGCACGCGCAATGTGTATGTATAGACGCCGGCAGAAGTATTGGTATACACATGTTTAAATGATGTGAAGGTTATAGGCACAGGTAATAGGTGGGTGAGGCTTGCAAATGGTTAATGGGAGGGTGTATTTAAGGAGGCCTTGGCTTTACCCATTAGGACGCTCCTTCATCATGGCGTAACATCTTTTTGGCACAATGTATCATGCTCCCCTGATGAACCTTACTGAGAGGGGAAACGCGTCGGGAGAATCTCTGGCCCAGGTTGGGATTTATTTCACCACAGGGAACAGATGAGTATTTCATTTCTTTTGCCCTTGATAGGGAATGAGAGAGGGATTACCAGGGTAAGTTTTTCTCTGGTAGGGGCCGTCCTCGTCAGGACGATGACCCCATGAAGACCTATCTTAAGGGACAAAATAGGGTTGGTACAGGGTCAGTTTACATGTGTGGGGTTTTTTTTTGTCTAATATGTATCAGTGCTATATCTTGAGCCTCATGTAAAAGTATTCTTTCCTACTGTACTGCCCTGTGTGTGTTTATCGTCTTGTTTATATCGATTTATGAAAGTATCAACAATAGGGGTTAGTAAGTATTTTTATTGGAATTTAATAAAATTGTAGTTTTATTGGGGTTTCTTCATTCTGGGATTGTATTTAGTACCCTGATAAGTATTAGGAGATTAATTTGACAGTGAGAATGTGCCAGTTACTCATCCACTTGCAAACATTTCCCCCAGTCCAAGCATTATCATTTTACTTACCAACCTTTTATGTGGCAGATTAACAAATGCTTTAGACAAATCTAGATATATAACATCCAATGCCTCACGCTGATCCAGTCTATAACTTACCTCCTCATAGAAACTGATGAGATTAGTTTGACAGCGATCCTTCATAAACCCATGCTGGAATGGCGTCATACATTTATTTTCAGTGAGATAGTCCAGGAATAGCATCCCTTAGAAAATCTTTAAACATTTTACCTACAACTGAGGTGACACTGGGCTATAGTTTCCATGATCACTTTGTGACCCCTTTTTGAATATTGGCACCACAATCGCTATGTGCCAATCCATTTGGACATACCCAGTTACTATAAATTCCAAAAATGTTATGAATAGGGGCCTATCTATAACATTACTTAATTCCCTTAGGACACAGGGGTGTAATTCATCAGGACCTGGTGATTTGTCTATTTTAATCTTCTTAAAGCGGAGCTGCTTTTCTTCTTGGGTTAGACTAGAAGCGTTTAAGGTGGAGTTTACCTCATCCCTCTGCCCATCAACAGGAAGGTCACTGTCCTTGGTGAATAAGTTGGAGAAAAAATTGTTTAATAGATTTGCTTTTTTTCTCATTGCCCTCTAAAACACCTCCCTCACTACTTTTCAAATATCTTTTGCTATTTATATAGTTAAAAACTATATTGGGGTTAGTCTTACACTCTTTGGCATCTGCCTTTCTGCTTCCAGCTTTGCTGTCTTTATAAATAGTTTGCATATTTTATTTTTTTCTTTATTACTTTTTAATGCTTCCTCAATGGCCTCCTACTTAAGTCGCCATTTATTCTCCCATTTTGTAAGACTTTGTACCTGCTGGGATTGTATTATACACTTTGGCTGTAGATCCTTACTTTGACGCATGATTTTGAGTATAGTGAAGATTGTTGTTCTTCTTTTTCAATTGTTTGTTCCCAGCTATTTTAGAAACAGGAATCGGGCAGAACATCTCCAGGATGTGGTATTCTGTATCTCTCCGTGCCAATGGAAATCTGGCTGCGATCCTCACCTCCGCTTTCATCTTCCACCAAAAAACTCTTCCTTACTCCTACACTTATGTGTACACTTTCATTTATCACACAAATACTGGTGGCTTCCTTGTTTTTGTCCTGGGGAAAGGTCACATGTTGGAATTAATATTCCGTTGTCTTAAAAAAAAAAAAAAGTTAAATTTTATCATTTTAAAAAAGTTAATTGAAAATCAAAATTTCAGCAGTATCTCCAGTTTTCTATTGGTGTCATTATTAGACCTTTAAGATCAAGACCACCAATGCCTAAATGTTCACAAATGAAATTCATATGTTGAAATGATGAAATCTGGGGGGAATATTAGATTTTATACTTTAGTGGTGTAGGATTCTATTTTGCTTTTTACATATGTTACTACAAAAACAGTGCTGTCATTTCTTAAGACTTACATGGAGGAGAAAGTGAGCAGGAATATAAAAAATGCAATTATATTTTTAATTTCTCTGCACCTTGACTCATTATACTTGGCTGCAGAAGGTCCCTTTCTGTGGTAATTGTCATCATTTTGGTAGGTGCTGGCCTCAGCTCCTTACTCCAAGATATTGCTACTAGGGGCAAAGCTATATTGGTTGCAGCTTGAAAGGGCCCTAAATCCTTCTGCTACATAAAAATATATTACTATTATAAAAGACTCATGATAGCTGGAGGGCCCAGTTGCACTTTGTGCATTAGGTCCCAGGTGCTTGAAGTTAAGCCTATGACTACTAATACTACTACTTTTGTCCCCACATGAGCCATGTCCTCTTTTGAAATATCCTCTGCCTGATTAATATATGGACAGATAGGGGTGTAAAAAATTAAAAGCCCTACCCACCCTTCCTGCTTACCAGCCCAGAATCTTCTTAAGCCCAGTATCTTCTAATAGGGTGAGATAGGACTCTGAAGTCCTGGCCCTTTATCCTTCAAACTTTCTAGAACATGCCAACTTCGGAAGATCTACTGGAACAATTATCTATATCTGACCAGAGGAAAACTCTATTTAATAACCCCTTGTCCTGTAGAAGAAAGTATGTGGACAAGAGAGCTTGTAAAATAAAAGGGGAACATACTGTAACACTAATTCATCATAAAAAAACAAGCTTAAAGAGGTGTCCTTTTTGAGGTGGTACCACAGATGCTCCACTGGGTTCTGGGGAATTAAGGGCCAGGGTAGTACTTGGAAGTCTTGGTACTGCTCTTTCAACCAATGTTGGACATTTCTAACCGTGTGACATGTCGAATTGTCTTGCTTGAAGATGCCATTTGCCCCAGAGGAGATAATCAGCATGTATGGGTATATGTGATCTTCAAGGATAGATTCATACCCAAATCAGCTGAGAATGCCTTCCACATAGATGAGTGGCCCAGAGAACCTTCCCCAAACCACCAGCTTGCGTTCCTATAGTAAGGGTTACAGGATGTTTTTACTCTGATGTTCCTCGCATGACATGCCAATGTCCATCCATTCAATGAATCAGAAAACATGACTTAACAGAGAAAAAAAACCCTCAGCCAATCAGAAGAGGCTCAATTCTGATACTGCTTGAAAAACTGAAGCCAAGTTTGCAGATGCCACTTGGTTAACAAGGTGCAGTTTCATCCATAGCCTATGGGGCCCCATACACGGTAGGGTTAGCAGAGGTGCAGTGATATCGGTCTACTCCGGGCCCCATACACAGTAGGGTTAGCAGAGGTGCGGTGACATCCGTCTGCTCCGGGGCCCCATACACAGTACGGTTAGCAGAGGTGCCATGACATCCGTCTGCTCTGGGGCCCAATACACCGTAGTGTTAGCAGAGGTGCGGTGACATCGTTCTGCTCCGGAGCCCCATACACAGTAGGGTTAGCAGAGGTGCAGTGACATCCGTCTGCGTCGGGCCCCATACACTAGTAGGGTTAGCAGAGGAGCAATGACATGTGTCTGCTCCGGGGCCCCATACAGTAGGGTTAGCAGAGGTGCAGGGACATCCTTCTGCTCCAGGGCCACATACATAGTAGGTTCACTGTTGTGGGTTCACACGTCTGGTCACCCCCTGGATCATTTTGGCAGTGAATTGCTCTTCTGCAGTGTGACATCTGTCTTCACGCATCTCCGTACCCGATATTCACTTCTCACATCAATGGCGTATGATGCTCACCAGTTTCCATGTCGCTTCTTCACAATTGCGCCATTTGTTCACTCATGACACTTTGACCGCAGCAGTCACCAACAGCTCGCAAACTATGCAATGTTCAAAGTACTGTGTCAGAAAAAAGCCCGCCCCAGCCCGCTCAAGGGTCGACGGCCTCACTTGGGGTGTATCGTGATGTCGCGCTCCCCCTAGGGGTGAACGAGGTCAGCCAGATACTGTTTCCGTTAACCCCTGTCCAGGGAGGACGAGAGAACACCCTACTTGCCCACGACCCTGCACGGCTAGGAGAGATCCGTTTACCCACACTGGTTGAATGGAGCTCTGCTAGGCCAATAGGCTGCAACCAGTTTCTAGTTTTGTTATAAGACCGGTCCGTTACCGACTTATAACAAGGCCAGGTAACAAGCTATATATTATAGACCGAGTTTAAGGCGGGTGAGTTCAGTTATCAGGACAACAGACTAGCTCAGATTAAAGTTTATGGATTTAATTTGCCTTGGAGGGCGCACTAGACAGATATGTACAGAATGATTATATTATACGGAAAAGAGTCAGGTGCAAATATAAGTATGGGTTAAAGAAAAAGGCAGTAAGATGTGTCCAGTTACCTGAGATTGGCTTGGTTCTGTGCCCACATGAGGGGTCTGATGTGGCCTTGGTTCAGTGTGGATGCTTTTGGACTGTTGTCAGGTACCCCCTCTCCTGAATGCAACCCTGAGCCCACCTGGGCTCCTGCTTATATCTGTAATGGAACAGCCCACGTGGCAGCCCCCTACACTCCCCCACACACCTCTGGGACAGTCTACTAACTCCTCCCACTCTGGCCATGCCATTTCTGACTGAAGAACCAAAATGATTTGTCATTTTTTTAGTGAATTTTCCTCACAGAGTGAAATTTCCTCACATACTGGAACCCGGATCTGCCATCATTGTCTGATAGGTGCAGGTCCCCCCTCTATAGAATATCACTAGGATCCTCCATCACTGTCTGATAGGTGCAGGTCCCTCCTCTATAGAATATCACTAGGATCTGCCATCATTGTCTGATAGGTGCGGGTCCCCCCTCTATAGAATATCACTAGGATCCTCCATCATTGTCTGATAGGTGCGGGTCCCTCTATAGAATATCACTAGGATCCTCCATCATTGTCTGATAGGTGCGGGTCCCCCCTCTATAGAATATCACTAGGATCCTCCATCACTGTCTGATAGGTGCGGGTCCCTCTATAGAATATCACTAGGATCCTCCATCACTGTCTGATAGGTGCGGGTCCCTCTATAGAATATCACTAGGATCCTCCATCATTGTCTGATAGGTGCGGGTCCTCTCTTAGAATATCATGGACCCTCCCATTGTCTATGGTGCGGGTCCCTCCTCTATATAATATCACTAGGATCCTCCATCATTGTCTGATAGGTGCGGGTCCCTCCTCTATAGAATATCACTAGGATCCTCCATCATTGTCTGATAGGTGCAGGTCCCTCTATAGAATATCACTAGGATCCTCCATCACTGTCTGATAGGTGCGGGTCCCTCTATAGAATATCACTAGGATCTGCCATCATTGTCTGATAAGTGTGGGTCCCCCCTCTTGGACCCAGACCTACCTCCTAAATGAGCCTCAAATCCTCTCTGTTTAGAACAAGGAGGTGGTTGGACTCTTACATATCTATGGGAGTTACGATTACAGGTGAACCTTCATCTGTATGGGAGAGCCCTGACAAAATACTCCATATTATTCCCTGCTCCCCCTCTGAGACTTACGGCTCTAGAACTATTTATGAATGCAAGATTTTCCCTTAGAACAAAATATGATTTAAAAAAAAGTCCAAATAGTAAAATCCTCATAATTTCTTCTGAATGTTCTCATGTAATGTAGCAGGTGAAATGTTGGCAAATTTCAATGTTTTCACAACCATATCAGTGGATAAAATCAAATTGTTGTAAGATCAAATCTCCCAGGATCCAGGACTCCTCCCAATGTCTGCAGAGCCATCTGGTGAGTTTAGTGGTGTCACACAATTTTGGGCTATAAAAGAAGAGCATCGACTGGGACCATCCATACATTGAGCTCACCCATCTTCAACCAGGAAGTTCCTCCTATTCTGTGTCCTGGCCGGTCTGAGCCTCGCCGAGGGTATGTAGATACTACACTACTGCTGGATGGTATACTATAGATGTTACCTTTATGCCTGTTGTGCTGACTTGTTGCTTTCTTGTGACAGATGAGACAGGGATTGTCTGTAACGATACCATCGAGCCCAAGGGAGTAGACGAGTGCTTGTGCAATGCACTGAATGTAAGTGAAACCAGCAATTTATTTCATCTTGATATTTGAGTCTATAAATCTAAAATAATTTTTTATTCAAACATGAATGTAAAATACCCGTAACTGCCTACAGAGTCTATATTTTTCTCGTGGCCGGTGAATGTAACATTTTAGACGCTCTATTACAAGGTTCTCAGAATTAAACAATCATTTTGGATTCTTCCTGAATATTACAGTCCCTTCCCTCGATTCGCTGCGATGAATGGAGACGGCTTTATAGTCAATGATATGTTAAGATTCATTTCTTTAATGAACAACTAACATACAATGTGTATTACAGGGAAGATTTATAGAAGACCATAAAGGACCATTGAGGGAAACGCTGGCCGAACTTATTAAAATACTTAAGGTAAGAAACAAAACAAAAAAAAAACCTTCCATTCCCCGTCTGATGTTCTGACAGGACAGTTTGGATTAAAATGTTATAGCTCAGAAGTTGTAAGCACCGCGGAAAAATGATGTAGACCCATAAATCTAACGAACCCAGAGCCATGAAGGAGATTTATACCAAACCAACGAAGATCCCAGGTTACAAAAATGATAAGCTTGAAAAACAACCCAGGTCCATCAAGTCCAAGCTATCGCCCTATTGTGTTCATCTGGAGGAAGCAGAAACCTCAATGACGTGGACCCAACTGCCCCATATTAGAGGAAACCTTCCTGACACAGAAACTGGAAATCAGAGACTTTCCCTGGATCATCGTCTCCTCTCCAGAAGATTATTGATCTCAGCAAAGCCTTCTAAATTTTTCTTTTAGTTGGTCATTGACTTGACCATAACAACCTCTTGTGGCCCCGAGCTCCATGATGTCACTGCTCGTACAACAAAGAATCTGTCTGTGATGATGGTGAAACTATGTGTATAGTACTGGGCCCCTGTAGTCCTATAGGCAGAGGTCCAGTACTACCCACATGACATCGCATAAACCC
>JAODAL010082769.1:0-11467 GCA_025379985.1 Phyllomedusa bahiana
AAGAATTAAATTCTCTAAAGAAGTTTATTTTTCTAATCTATAACTATGAACTTATTTCAGATATTTATATGCTATATAAATATATTATTTTATTTAGAAATACATTCAGTCTTGTTTTATGCAGAATTGGAGTTTAAGAACAGTTTGTTCAATTTTCCTAAACAAATAAATCATTGAAGTGGGCTATGTCTGTAACTTGACTGCTGGCATGATCATTATGCACGTAAGTCTCTATGGGAAAGCGTACAAGCAGAAGACAAGTCAATGTTTAACAAGTATGCTATTGATGCAGCCGTGATACACTTTCATGAGACTGCACTTCCATGAAACCTCCCAGTAGTTTTCTTTTAATTAAATTAAATGAGCCACTGTAATGGGTATAGATAATGCTTTATAATATACTATTGCTTGCCTGAAAATGTTAATTGCTAGCTGTAAAGCCTAGCCTGAAGATGGCCACATTAGACTTAGGTCAGCTGAACCCAGTAATTATCTATCATGAGTTGTTCTGTCAATGCTTGTTAAGGATGAAATTAAAAATGTATTATTGTGTCCAGAGCTAAGGAGTTAATTCTCTAATATGCTTCTCCTCTTTTGGGCCCCCAGCTCGACCTTTTAACTCTAAGTAATCTACTTTAATTGCAGATTCAATAACTTTGTGTCACAAACAGAGAAATAAAGGTAATAAATGTTACCTTCAATAAGACTAATCAATTAACAAATAAAATGTTAGTTTCAATAAAGATAAGAAAATGTTGATCTCTACTAAATCCAAATAAGGCAAAACGCTTCCGGAATAACTTTGTACCTAAATCTAGTGATGTGTTCCAAATCATATGTCATAATTCATAATTCAATGTCATAATGCAAGTCAGAGGAACGCCCTCTGTAAACGGTGTATAAATATTGGATGCTTCTACTAATAAATTATGCATTGGTCTCAGAGAACTCTGTCTTCTGTGTCATTGCGTCACGACAATCACTCATCCAATTTGGGAACCATCCAATATACCTGAGGGTCCCCCTTGAGAGACCGATCCTTATCAGATGGCGCCCAACGTGGGGCTGGAAGAAATTCAGTAAGACTGTCAATATCTCGAGCGAGGCGCTTCTGCAGACGGTGCATCAGGGACACACAGACAAAAACACCGGTGTACAAAGGTAAGATTCATTTTAAAATTCTTACACTTAACAAAACTTCTCTGTGTCTCCCTTATCTACTCTACTGTATGCCGGACTTCGGGGTATGTTATAGACAAAGTCTTGCTGTACATCCAGACCCTTTTTGGTCAAGAACCATAGATATATCATAAATCCTTGTGATACTTTTAAAGTGGGATATTTGGATTGGAGTATATGTGTGTTTTTATGTCTTTTTTGGGCACAATATGTAAACTCAATGCTGTAATATGCTAAATAATAGAAAGGGTTTAGAGAAGGGTTTTGGGTTTTTTTGCCTTTCTGGTTTGGGTTATTCCCCCTTTTTGGTTAATATATAAAATTATGAAGTACACTAAGTTGATTTTTATGTAAGTACCAAATTTTCTCACCCAAAGACCAAGGAGGGGTTTAGTGACGTGACCTGGATAGTCAAAGGGCCCCAAGTCCTAAATCATATTTGGGTTACACACCAAAACTGATTTTTTGTGCACGTTTTAAAAAAATATATTATAAATTTTTTTTTCAAAAATATTTTTTTTTGGCAGTTGAATGGCCCCCCGCAAAGTAAAACCGGGAAAACCAAACCCTTTGGGAAAAACGCAAAATAAAAAAAAATTTTTTTGGAAATTGGGTGAAAAAAAAGGGAAAGGGTACATGGGGGAAGCTTCAGAATCAGTCAGGGGCGGGAAAGATAGAGGGGGAAAAACGGGGAATTTCTTTGTCTTTTTTAAAAAGAAAGTTTGGGGTTTTTTTAAAATTGTTTGTCTGTTTTTTTTTCCTTTTTGTTTTAAAATTGTTTTTAAAACCGCAGAGCCCTATTCTAGATTTAAAAGGGGTAAACGGGTCACGTACGGGCCGCCTTTGTACCCCCCGCTGCTATTCACTCCCATCCCTGTCCCTCCTGGGCAGGGGCCATAAAATACCTGTTACATTTTTTAACCATGAGGGCCCCTTAAATTTATATTTTGCTAATTTTTTGTAGTTTTATGAGGATTAAAAAAATAAATCCTGTTTGAAATAAAGGACTCCAGTGGGGTGATAAAAGTAAAAACACATAGTACGGGGCTCCAGCCCCCCACACCCCCCCTTGGACCAATTTTTTTCTCTAAAAACCCCATACTTTACAATCTACCTCATTTTTGTTTGTTTTTTTTTGTTTGTCTGTGCGTCTACAAAAAAAAAAAGGGGGGGGCCTCACCCCCGCCAAGATGGGTGGTGAGGTAGTCATTAAGAAAGGAAAAAGTGGGATACCCCCGTGATATCTTTAAAGCCAGAAAAAGGGGAAAATGGGGCTGGAAAAGGGTTCGGGGAAAATTTGCAAAAAAGGTTTTGGGGATGTGTAAGGGACCCACTCCGCACCCAACTAGGGGATTCCCCCTAGGAAAAAGTGGGGCCCTGGCTCAGAGATCAAAAGTTATTTGAAAAAAGCCAAAATGTGGGAAAGCGAAAGCGAAGAAATGAACCGAGAAGGTGTTTTGTCAAGGAGGAAACTGAGGAAGGAATCGGTATAGAAAGAGGGAAAAGACAGCCCAGAGGTGGGGAAAAATAAAAAAACTCCCGGGAAAAAAGGTAGGGGAATCCAAAAACCCCCTCCTTAGATGAAATGCAGGGCCCAAAAGACACAGTGGCCCCAATTCGGGAAAAATTTTAAAAAATTAAGATACATGGATTTGGATATGAAAAAAAGGGGGAGGTGGGGAGGAAAAACCCTTTTCCATGGAGTTTTTATGAAAAGGTTTTAAAAACCACAGCTCCAACCAAAGGGTTTTCAAACGGAAAAACCCGACTGGGGACATGCAATTTTGGGGAAGAGTTAGTGCGTGTAGCAAAAAGGGGTTTGGGATTTTTAGACCAAAAGGAAAAACCCCACCCCCATACAGTATGTCTCTGATGAAAAAGGGGAAAACAAAAGCCAGTCAGGCGGGGCCCCAATGAAATTTTGGGAATTGCAACTGCCCCGGGAAATTGAGGAGAAAAGGCAGTTTTCCCCCCCAGACGGGACAGGCCCCCCAACAGGACAAGACCCCCAAAACAAGAAAAACAGGAAAAAAAAAAAACCCCCCCACGGCTCCCAAGAAACCTTTGGGAAATTGGCAACCCCGTAATCTTTTTCCCCTTCGGGCATCACAACTTTCGGGGGCCAAAAAGGGATAACCCCAGGGGCACCTCCCGGATGGGAGGAAAGCCCTTTTCCCCGGGGTGTACGGGGGCCCCAAAACTGTCATTGCCAGGAACATTTACACTTGTCTGACATATCAGATAAAACCCCCTTTCAGACTCAAGGTTTAAAGGGGTTGGTCCAGGAAATCCCCACTAACCAAAACCCCTTGCCCCGAAGCAAAGGTTTGACCATACATGCATGAAAAGACTAAAAAGTTAGTGTTTAAAGCCCCGGTTAAAATTTTTTGGGGGTCAGATGTTTTTACAGGCCTGAAAGGCACACTCATCAAATAAACCCCAAATGGTATGATTGTTTAAAAACTGGAATCCCTGAAAAGTTTTTATGAAAAAATCAAGCATGCCTGCAGTATCTGACTCATCTCCCCCCCTTTGATGACCTTTTTGGGACCCAGGTTCCTGAATCCTGGGGGCAAAAATCAAAAACTACCTGGACATATCCCGTTCCTCCAGGGATAAATACACTTGAAGCCAGGAAAAAAGCCCCCTCAAAAAAGCAGTACCCTTTGAGTGGGGCCCACAAGAGGGGCGATAGGAAAAAATTTATAACAGCATTGATAGTTTTCTGGGAAATTTGAACCACTAAGTCGTGGCAAACCTCCCCGGGTCCCCCAGTCAAAAAGAAAGGAAAGAAAGGGAGAAAATTTGATTTTCAGGAGGGGTTCAGGCCCTCGGGCGCTTTCAATGCGGCCCATTGAATTGCAAACCCCAGTCTTTGGCCCAAACCCCCACACAATTTTACCCAAAAATTTCCCATAAACTGCTACATGGTTCACAGTCATTGATCTTACAAATGCATATTTTTTTTTCCCCACTACACCCGAATTCAGTACCTATTTTTTTTTACATTTCGGGGGGGCTCACAATACAAAGGGAAAAAGTTTTTGCCAAAAAGGGGGGGCCAAAATTCGCCCCCCCCTGTACACAGTTGCTTTAAAACAGTTTGTTTTGCAGGTTTGGGGTCATCCAAAAAGCGGGGGAAGTATTGTTGACCCTACATAAGTTGACCTTTTTTCCTTTTTCCCCCCCTCGAAGGAGGTTTTGCTGAAAAGACCACCATTACAGCCCCTCCAACATTTGGGCAGAAAAAAGGGGGGAAAGGGGTTTCACGGGACAATTTTACAATTTTTCCCGGAAAAAGTTGTTTTTTTTTAGGACATTGCATATCAGCAGGAGCCCGGCTTTTGGCCCCAAAGGACGGGAAAAAAGGAAAATTGAGAATTTGACCCCCAACCAACGGGATCCAACAACTTGGCCCTTCCAAAGGGCTAGTTTTCATACTAAAGGCCCCTGGGTGAGTTTCAGCATCAAAAGGGAATGCAGCCCCTTTATGAATGTTTGACCTCTGCCCCCTTTCCAAGGGACCCCAAAAAAACCACTAGAGTGTTCTACCCCACAAAAAGTTGCAATAAATTTCACCCCGCTTTAGGCACCCCAGATTACAGAAAAGCAGTTTCTACTGAAACTGAAACGGGGGATGAGGGGATGCAAAAGGGGGTTTTTTTCCCCCAAAAAAATGTCAACAAAACAGGCCCGGGGGCCCATTTCTCTGCAAGACTGGTCCCGTCGCTAGAGGATCCCCAAACATGTTTTCCCCAGCAGTGGCCCGAGTTGCACTTCTGTTGGGGCAAGGCATCAGAAAAAGTGTGGATTTTCCCGTCACTATTTACACCCCCCCCAAAGACCCTGCATAATATCCTTAATCAGGTCCAAGCCCAAACACCCCCCCCTGGGCTAGACAAAATCAGACTCCCCAATTGGGCCCGCCATGCCCCGAATGTGACCCCCAAAAAATGCATACATTGAAACCCGCTACTCTAATTTTTCCCCCTTTAAAGGTAGGGATGACAAAGGGGGGGGAAAGGGGGAAAGGGGACACCCCCTATTTCTTCAGGGCCCTTTTCAGATGAAGAAGTTTTTAGAAAAACCAAAAAGAACATGATTGCATAGACCCTTTTGGGGACAGGAGACCTCAGGTTTTTTAAAATGTTTTTTATTTTACCTCTCACTAAACCCCGATGTTGAGTTTTTTGTAGATGGGTCTAGAAGCATTTGGGGAAGATGGACGGTTTTACATGGGTATGGGAGTGGTCACAAAAAACCTGAGGTAGTTAAAAACGGGGCCGCTTGCCGGGCCCCCGTGTCAGCCCAAAAAAAGCGGAAATCCCCCAACCCCCCCTCGTTTTAAACACTTGAGAGTCCAAAAAAACCTAGCAACATATCCCCTGATTCCAGGTAGCTTTTTGGGAAATTTCCCATGATTACGGTTCCCCTATGGAAAGCAAGGGGTTTTCCTTTCAAACACAGGCACCCCCTTAAACATGGGCACCTCATCAGCCAACCCAATTTGGGGGGCCTTACTGCTTTCCAAAAAAAGGTTCCATAGTCAAGGGAAAAACACACACAAAGCTAACACCCAAAAGAGGCACGTGGCAATGAGAGGGGAGACGAATAGCCCAACTGGCAGCTAGGAAAAAAAAGGGTGGGGAGAGGCAAGTGCCCCAAAATCCGGGAAAAAGAACAAAAGGCCCCAGGACACCCCCCCTGATCCGGGTGACCACTGAGGGAACGGACTAGACCCAGGTATCCTGGGAAAACTCTGACCCGGGAAATCCAGGGAAAAATGAAGGGCGGTCAAAGGCTGGAGCTCAGGGAAAGGAAAAGGGCCCCTTTGGGGGGTTTGGGGAATTTCGGGTATGCCCCGCCCAGGTCCTTATACCCCCCCAATGGCCCGGGGTGACTTTGGGCCAACACACCCTGTCCCCCCAAATTTCTATGGTTTTGCTCAATTTAAAAAACAAAAGGTTTTTTTTCCAGGGGTTTACAACAGTTGCTACAGAAATGCCCCAAACATGTCTCACATTCAAAACAACACACCCCCGGTAGAGTAATCAAGGTACCCCCAAAAAAAATACACCCAAAAACTTTTCTTTCCATTCCAACGTTTGTTTAATTGGGTTTAAAAAAGCTACCAAAGGGGGCCCCGTATGTTTTGTCCTTGTTTGTTTAGATCTCTTCTCAGGGTGACCAGAAGCCTTTCCCCATGCCCAAAAACCACGCAAAAGTACTTTCAAAGAAAAATAATGACAGAAGTCTTTTGGGAGGGTTTTGGTTTTGTGGGCCCTTTTGGGAAAATGACGGGTACCCATTCATGGGGGGTTTAAAGCAACATGCCGCCGATGTTAGGGGTAAAATCCCAAACCTTTTCCAAAACCCCCCCTCATTGCAAACTAGTGGAAAAATTTGAACGATTAAAAGGAACCCCTGAAAACTAAAAAATTTAAAAAAAGGGTAGTGAGGAGTTAGGGAAAAACCTTTGGGCAAGTGCTTGCCATTAGCCTCTTTTTTAGTCAGGTATACACCAAATTGAAAACCCAAAAATTTTCTCCTTTTTTGTCGCCCCAAGCTGGGGGCTTTACCCTTTCCCCCAAAAAACTACAGCTTCAAAGTGGGCAGCTCAAAAAGTTTTGTCCCCCAAAAACTGCACAAGAGGCTCTCCCACTGTACATAATAAATCTAGATTCTATTCCAAACCCAAAAACCAAGAGGGCTCTCATTCCCCCTTGACCAGGGATTGGGTGGGTTTTTGAAAAGACAACCAGAAAAAACCTTTTTTTAAAACCAAAAAAAAATTAAAAGGGGGGGGGGGGGGGGCCCCTTTAGGTTTTTTTTCCTCACCACAGGGCACCCCCAGTAAAATTGAAGGAAAACCGAAAAATGGGTTTTATGGAGGGCACTGTAAAATTCTGGGAAAGAAAGAATGATTTGCCCTGGGTGATGATGATATTCCCTTTTTAGCCTCAAACGGAGGGGGGTGGAAAATGGAAACCCAAAAAGAGGGGTGTGGTAACTATGTGGTTTAAAAACCTCCAGGTCATCACAAAAAATTTTTTGTTTTTATTTTTGTAAGGTGGGGGACCTGTGAATGGGGAAAAAAACCGTGGGGGAAGACAAAGGGTACATTGGGTTTAAAAGGGGGCCCAGGGGCCCGTAACATACATCTGTGTCACCCCGACCAAAGGGAAGGAAAAATGTAATTCTTGTCAGATGCAGGGTTTGGGGAAAAGGGGGGTCCATGGGATACACTCCACAGGAAAACTTTTGACCAGGGTTATTTGACGGTGCAAAACCCCCTTTAGAAAGAATGACTATTTTAAGGTCACCCCCAAAAGGGATTGTGATCCAGAAAAAACTGGGTAAGGCCAAAATGTTCTCCCCATGTAATAAAAATAAAAAGACCCCTCACCCGGGGATGAAGGGGCCTTTTTGTTTAGGGGAAATTTTATGTTCCCAACCAAGGGGGAAACAAGGAAACCCTTTTTGGGTTAAAAAAACCCTTTCAAGAACCAAAATAGCAGTGACATGGAGACCCGGGCCCCCTTAAATCCCCTCCCCCCCATTTGATCTCCCTACTTAGAAGAAGGGGACTTATGAAGGGTAAAAAAAGCACTAAAAAAGGATACACAAGAGAAAAGAGTGGCTGGGAAATTTGGGTGAGTTTCACTGCCCTCCCCAAATTTAAAAAAAAAATTGTATCGCATGTGCCAAAAAGCTAGGCCACAAATTTGGGACAATTTCCATTTAAATTTAAAGGGTTTGGAACCCCAAAAAGGGGTTTCCTGTATCCTGTCCCTATACAACGGCCCCCATATGACCCTAAAAGATGACAAAATTGTAACAAACCTAGCACAAAAGTATCCCCGCAGTAAAAGTAAATCAGATAACCCCCCAGGTTGTAGCATATCCAGGAAACTACAACCTGTTTCCAAAGAACAGGAATGGGAAAAGGGAGTGGGGGAAAAATTTAACCCCCAGAAATTTTTTGAATCCCCACTCTCTGTTTGAAAAAGGAAAAAAATTAAAAGGGCAAATTTGGGTTTTTTCAACCAGAGTTTTAAAGGGGCAAGAACCTTTATTTATGGGGGGTGTGTGGAAAACATGAAGTAAAGGGCCAAGAATTTTTTAACAGAGTGGGTGGGTTTTGTTTCCTGGGGCAAATACTTATGCCCCTTCCCAAAAAATCTCGTCGAAAAAAATTTCATCTAGAATTTAAAAACTTTTGTTGAAAGGGGTTTATAAGGGAAAAAAGGGGAGGGCTGTACCCCAGGGGCTTTTGACCCAAAAAAACTATATTGGGCAACATAGGAGTCCCCCAAAGGGGTGCCCGATAAAATTTAAGGCCCGAAATCAGTAGCACTGGGGGTTTTTTTAAACGGTTTTTCTTTTTGGGGGTTCCGTAAATAAGAATGTAAAATTGGGGTAAAAAATAACTATTATAATCAACAAGAAATTTATTAATTTTTTAAGGGTGCAATAAGGGTTTGGCTGATCAATAGGGCCCACCTCTTTGATGACAAAGGGAAAAAAGGAAGGCACTAGACATGCTTTTTTTGGGCCGGAAAGGGGGGGGGGTTTTCAAGGTTTGGGGAAAAATTATTTTTTGTAAATTTCATCCCCCAAAAAATACAGCTTTCCCGAAGGTGGTCACCAAGCTTTGGAAGGACTGAAAAACCCCCATCGGGGAACTTGCCCGAAAATTCTGGTTTGGGGAACCCCTTTCAAGATGGCCCAACAATGGTTTTGGGAAAAAGGGGCCATTAGGGCCAGTTTTCTGATTTCATTTTCAGTGGGGCAAGCAATATTGAATTTCTTGTGGATGTTGCTGTATCCCCTGTGCTCGAGGATTTCCGAAAAAATGGGTTTATGCTCCGTGAATAAAACTATGTTGGAACATACCCCCCCGGAAAATTTCCCCGGGGAAAATTTCCAAAATGTATTTAAACTTTCCCGGACGTTTCCCCCCTTTTGGGTTGTGATGATAGAAGTAACCTGGGCTGAAAAATGACTCCCCCCCCTTCCCCCCCCTGCCCTGGATTAAAGGGTTTCATGAACCCAGAGATTGCACTTACAAAATATTAAGTGCAGCCTGGGGTATCATAGACTTTAGGGTAATGGGGGGCAACTTAGGGGTTTATCGGGCCCGCCCCTTTCGGGGGGATGACTCCGACTTCACTTAGAAAGGGGAAAAAATATAGGGAAAGACAGGATACCACAAGGGGGGGGAAAGTCATAAAAAGCAATGGTACTTCATCACAAAAGGGGGGATTTGTTAAGGATGAAATTAAAAATTTTTTTAAATTTTGTCCCGGGGCTAAGGAGTTAAAATTCCCCAAATTGCTTTCCTCTTTGGTTAGCTCGGGCCCGTTTTCTCTAAGTTTAAACTACTTTTTAATTGCAGATTCAAGTTTAAATTTGGTATCCCCAAAAAGAGCAATAAAGGCAATAAAATTTTTTCCTTTAATAAAGACTAATCAAATTTAAATAATAAAAAAGTTTGGTTTTAATAAAAGGGTAAAAAAAATGTTTATCCTACTTTAAAAAAAAAATAAGGCAAAAAAGCTTCCGGGAAAAACTTTGTACCAAAAACTAGTGAAGTGTTCCAAAAACATATGTCATAATTATGCAAGTCAGAGGAACGCCCTCTGTAAACAGTGTATAAATATAGGATGCTTCTACTAATAAATTATGCATTGGTCTCAGAGAACTCTGTCTTCTGTGCTCATTGCGTCACGATCCGGATCACTCCATCCAATCTGGCAAGTATCCAATATACCTGACGGTCCCCCTTGAGAGACCGATCCTTATCAAACATAAGTTTGGGGGAAAAAGGATTGGGCCTGTTGAATTTCAGAGGTGTTTTGTAGCATTGAGCGATTATTATCGACAAAGTTGAAATCGGCACAGTTTTTATGTTGATCGGAATTTCGAAATTCGATCACGCAATAATTTAGGTGAAAATCTGCGCATAATCTATTAATATCGCGCCATTTTCGCCGCTTCCTCTCATTTTGGCGGCCAGCAAATCAGCTTAAATTAATAGAGCAGGGTGAGCTGGGTGTGTGATGTCATGACTGGGATGTGTACGGTTGTGATTGGCTGGAAAAATCACATGACCTCGTTTTACATAGAACAGCCCTTCCTGTTCAGCATCAGTGTATGTCTGTGTCTCATAAGAGCAGGACGTGTGCTAGGTCTCTCTCAATACAGATCAGCAAAACAATTCTCTTTGTTCACACAGACAACTATGCTTTTAGCTGTGAACATTAGAACATAGGTAGATTAGAGAATTTCAGTTATTAGTTACTTAGGCTGAGAATTTTAAAGGAGCAACTAGTGCTGTACAGCCGCGGGGGGAGGGCGGCGGGAGGGTGCGGGCAAACACAGACAGACAGGATGGCAGGCAGGCTGGAGAAATATCAGCTTGTATTTTGTCCAGCCTGTACTTATATTAGGATACAGATCTTTTCTAGTAACTGCAGGTGTATTTGATAGGTGCAAAACTCACCTTTTATTATCTGTACACGATTTAATTAGGTTTTTTCCATTTTGGCGCAGCCCAGCTTTGTTCAAAGACCCACTTTGTACTCACAATAGGATACAGAACTTTTCTAGTCACCGCAGGTGTATTTCATAGTTGCAAAAACCACGTTTTATTATCCGTACACAATTTATTTAGGTTTTGTTCACTTTGGCGCAGCTCAGTTTTGTTGAAAGACCCATCGTGTACTTATATTAGGATACAGATCTTTTCTAGTAACTGCAGGTGTGTTTGATGGGTGCAAAACTCACCTTTTATTATCTGGAAACAAATTAATTTAGTTTTTTTTCACTTTGGCGCAGCTCAGTTTTGTTCAAAGACCCACTTTGTACTTACAATAGGATACAGAACTTTTCTAGTCACCGCAGGTGTATTTATAGGTGCAAAAAACACGTTTTATTATCCATACACAATTTAATTAGGTTTTGTTCACTTTGGCGCAGCCCAGCTTTGTTCAAAGATCCACTTTGTACTCACAATGGGAAACAGAACTTTTCTAGTCACTGCAGGTGTATTTCATAGGTGCAAAAACCACGTTTTATTATCCGTACACAATTTAATTAGGTTTTGTTCACTTTGGCGCAGCCCAGCTTTGTTCAAAGACCCACTTTGTACTTACAATAGGATACAGAACTTTTCTAGTCACCGCAGGTGTATTTCATAGGTGAAAAAACCCCGTTTTAATTATCCGTACACAATTTAAATAGGGTTTTGTTTCACTTTGGCGCACCCTTTGTCAAAGACCCACTT
>JAODAL010082770.1:0-11467 GCA_025379985.1 Phyllomedusa bahiana
AGGCTTTTCACAATTGCGGGCAGCCCTTCCCTATCATACAGTGAGAGGAGTGTGGCTCCGGACTTTATATTTGGGGGGTGAGTCACAGAATCCCGCCGGCTTGATTGGCTTCATCTCTGCAATGTCATGCGGGCTATGCCTTCTTCCCTCCCAAGGCTTTCCCCATGTAACGCCATTGCTTGCGCCATTTTATCAATCAAAAGCACACTTCGTTCACCCGAAGTACCCCAACTTCGACTTTTCCCAGAACCAAATTTTTCCTGAAATTTAAACAATTTCCCATTCGTTAGAATCAATTCGCCCATCTCTAATTGAAATGTATGATTTTTTTTAAATTTTATAGCAAATGGTTTGGGGTATTTAAAGTGTCTATTTTGGCAGTACGCATGTTGAAAAAGAGAGCGTATGTCCCTAGAAAATCCAATCAGGTGTGCCCCCTGCTAAAGGTTTAAGGGCTCCTCGCTATTCCAAATTGGAACATGCTAAGACTACATAAGACTGAGCAAAGGTCTCTACAGCTATGGAAACTTGCGTAAACCACAGCTTTTTTTCTATAAATATGAAAATGTACTAAGAAGTTTTATGGATATTTTTTTTATAAATATAAATAAATTAAATATATGTTTTATAGTCTGTTAAGTGTTATATATGGACAATAGTGGTCTGGGGAAGTCCAGGGGGACTATATGTGGTGATTATACTGTAAGTTTTTCAAGTAGTTGGAATTTTGTATTAATGTACTATTCAATTTTCCCTGTTTCCAACATTACTAATTTAAGGCAATAGAGCAGAGATGTTTTATTTCACAGAAATGGAAAAAACATTTTAAAACAGGCAGAAAATGCCAGATAGAATAAAAAAGAAAAACGACTAGCTTTTAAATTATCCAAAGAAATTGGAATCTTTAAAAAAGAAAGCACTAAGCCTACAAATGCATGCATCCAAAATAACAGAATATATAAAAGTCGAAAAAAATCCACGTGGAAAATTTTGGAGCTCATTACAACCTATATTACTGCCAGATGATACAAAATATAAAGAATGGTGGTTTTCTATTGGAAATCGGTACTCAATGGATTTAATTAGAGATGAGCGAATTTCTTAAATATTCGTTTCGGGGGGTTTTGTTTTTTTATTTTTCCCCCAAAATTCGTTTCAGTCCGAATGAATTAGTGGCGAATTGCATTAAAAAACAGCTATTTCCTGGCTTCAGAGAGCCTGTTTGTGTTCAAAAATTGTGCCATGCGAAATTGCATAGGGGCGGGTTTGGATTGAAACAATGCTGTTTGACACGCAGATGACAGGCGCCGCTTTTAGAATTGCTTCACACTTCACTTATCTGGGCAGTTACGGGTTCAAAACTGACCAAATAACTGAAGTGGGAATGTCCCAAAAGGGAAATGTCAGCCCGATTTTAAAGAACCGAGTAGGCCAAGATCCCCTTAGGTCAAGAGCAACCCCTTTTACACCGTCATCAATTTATTTCCCAGATTTGGACAGAATCTGTTCTGTTAAACACTGATACGTGTAGACCCCCCCTCCCTGAAAGAGTGGAGAGGGGGTCGGCAATAATTTTGCCAAATAACTTATTTGTCTAAAAAAAAAAACTGAAATACAGCTTGTGTTTTTGTCATACACACATCTCCATTACAGGCAGGTTATTATTGTGGGATATTGTTCTCTGCACCAAAGAGTTACTTTTTCACTTAGAAGGTGAAGCACGTTTGAAATACAGCTTGTGTTTTTGTCATATGCACATATCTACATTAAACAGAGTTTGTTTTATTGTAAATTTTTGATCAAACCCCCATGTCAGACAAGAAGGGGGGCCAAAGGCCCCTTAAAATGGGAAAGGGGGAGTGGCCAAATGTTCCCCGGGGGCAGGGAAAAAGGGCACAGCTGTCGTAGCGTAAAAAAAGCCCTTTCAGATGTGATCAGGGTTTCAAAACAAAAATTTAATTGAAGGTAAAAAAAATCCAGGTTTATTTAATTTTAAGCATTTAGGACACACAGAATTTAAAACATTTTTGCATAAAACCCCGAAGTCTGAAAACCCAAAACCCACACCCCAAATTTATGAAATTTTTAGCCCCCCTTTTTTCTTTAAGAATATAAAAACCCCAAAACAGTTTAAACATAGCTTTGTTCCTAAACGCTAAATTTTTGAAACCCAAATGTATCATATGTAGTCCCCTAGGTGATCCCTTTTTTCAAACAAAAAAAGCCTCTCCCAAAAAAATAAGAAATTTCAATGAAAAGAAAAAAATATTTTTAAAATAAAGCCCGTTTTTTAATTAAAATTTGGGTCCACATTGTCTAAGGTTTTCCCTTCTGCCTGGATGAGGGACCCCTGTCTATTGACATTCCAAAAAAACATCAGTTTTTGGAGAGAAACCCAAAAGGGAAATTTGATGAAAAGGGAAAATATAAAATCATATTTAAAAATTATAAAAAATTAAAACCCCAATTTTCCCCCTTTGAGCAGGGAAAATTTTCGATCGGGTTCCAAAGTCCTTTTGTTTTTTTTTGTACATTCCATGCAGCTAACCTGCATTAGCAGAAATTTTTTACTTACATGCTTTTTTTTCTCCCTACCTTCCCTATGTGGGTTCCCCAGAAAAAAGGGTGCCCAAAACCCTATTTAAAATCATCAAACATTTGAGGCTGTTAAGCTTGGAAGAGAAATATTATATTCTCCCCCCCTCACGACCCAAAATTTCATATTTTTCTTAAATTTTTTTTTTTCCCGTAAACCAAACCTTTTTTTGGTGAGCACTAAACATTTAATACCCCACACTTTTTTTATGAGCATTTCACCCCTTTTTTTTAATTATCAAAAATATCCCCCCATCAGCGATCCCCTAGGCTTTTGAAAAAAATTTTATTTAAACTATGCCCATGAAAAAAAATGAGTTTTTTCCCAAATTTTTTTTTGGGTGGTTATTTTGGGGCCCCCAATTTTATACAAATTTTTGTTTTTTGGGATCTTGTTTATTTTCTACATTCCAAAAAGGGGAAATTTTCAAGGAAAACCACTTATTTGGGATTTTTCCCAACGACATAATTTCATATCTTCCCGATTGGGTTTTTTTTTGATGTGGGGAACCCATGAAACAGATTAATTTTTTTTATGAAAAATGGAAATTTCTATTATCCCCAAATCAAACTCCCCTTTTAAAATTCCCCAAAAACCCTAAATGTAGTCCAACACCCCCACGTTCGTAGTTATCACCAATTTTTCTTGAGGGACCCCCGATTTCTAAAATTCCATTTCCCCAAATGGGAGCACACTCGTCGCCATCTACTTTAAAAAGGAAAAATTTCTCTCTTCCCAAATTTTTGACAAGGGGATCTATAATAAAAAAAATAGTCCTACAAACCCAAAATAAATTCCTACATTAACACAAAATGGGGAAGGGCCCTTTTTTAAAAAGACACTTTCAACTCAGAAGGCCCCAAAATTTTTTTCTCAACTTTACTAACAGGACTGATACTAAATTTCCAACCCTCCTTTACTAATACACTCACACTCTGACCCTCATTTGTATGTGTTGTGAGTAGTGATGAGCGATTATGTTGACTATCGTCATCGGGTCGATAGTCGATATCGGCAATTATCAAGACGATTTCCGATAGTCGATAATAGATTATCGCCGATGACCATTAAAGTTTATGGGAGAGGAAAAACACCTTCATTATTACACCCAAACAGGGCTGGAGAAGCTGGAATTAATATCCACAATAGTCAAATGGATACGTGCTACATCTTAGGCAACACACTTAGGTTATAAAAGCCACAGAAAAAAAGTCACAGACCATTCACTATCTCTGTCTTTACCACAGCATGACCCTTAAACCTGCATGACCCACAAATTAAAAAGTGCCAGAAGGCAGTATTATTTGAACCATCATTTTACTTGAACTGGACATTGAATATCCCTGTCCTGGAATGCAGCATGAGCCCCAAACCTGCATGACCCCAGATTAAAAAGTGCCGGAAAAAGGAGTCTTTCAACCACCATTTTAGTAGAACTGGACATAGACTATCCCTGTCCTGGGCCACAGCATGAGCCCCAAACCTGCATGACCCCCAGATTTAAAAAGTGCCGGAAAAAGGAGTCTTTGAAACACCATTTTCTTGAACTGGACATTGACTATCCCTGTCCTGGGCCACAGCATGAACCCCAAACCTGCATGACCCCCATATTAAAAAAGTGCCGGAAATAGGAGTCTTTTAACCACCATTTTAGTTGAACTGGACATTAACTATATCTGTCCTGTACCGCAGTATGACCATTAAACCTGTCTGACCCACAGATTAAAAAGTGCTGGGAAAAGGAGTCTTTGAACCACCATTTTAGTTGAACTGGACATTGACTATACCTGTACTGGACCGCAGTATGACCATTAAACCTGTCTGACCCACAGATTAAAAAAGTGCCGGAAAAAGGAGTCTTTTAGCCACCATTTTAGTTGAACTGGACATTGACTATACCTGTCCTGGGTAACCTACATCTGTTTAAGTCTTCCTGTACCTCCCTTGCACAATTCAGAGGAATATTTGTATCAGCTATTTTTTACATGTAAGTTTTTTTAGTAGTTTAATTCTAGAAAACACATTTTTAAAATAGGATGGAATCCCACCACGTCTTTGTTTCTCTTTTTTTTAATTGTATTAAATGGGTTGTCTCACTACAGGAATTGCTAGCTATTTTAAAGATCTTGCAAAAACAAGTCATTTTGCAATATGTGTCCATTAACAGTGTCCTACCTATTACTGTTTTTGACAGCACCATCACCCTTGAGCCACTTTTGACAATTGTGAGGAATAAATGTCTGTTAGAAACCACATTTTTTTACAATAGGACCTGTAGTCTAGCTGCATTTCACAGAAAAATGCCCCCAAAAATTCAAAACATGACCCTTGACATTTGGGCTGCCTTCGCTTCATGTTGGACGGATGCTGATGATGCTGATGACAACATTTGTGGCCGTGACTGGGAGGAAGAGGAGGTAAGAATGCTAGATGCAGGTTGCATTAACTACTGAAGAACAGATTGGGCGACTGCTGTTCGTTACTGAGATTCACAGGGCCCTGACCCAGCGATGACAGGCCTGACGGTCCTGCAACCGACGATCCGCTGGCATGCGTGTTGTCGCCAGCACTGGAAGGAGCACCTTCTCTCGTACCTCTACCTCCATGTCCTACCCCCCTCTTTGCTCGCTTACCACCTGCATTTCGCTCCATGTTCAGAAAGATATAATTTTTAAAAAGGTATGGAAGAGTTTTTGACAGTCTTTTATTGAAAGAAGGCAAATCACAGCTATTCTAAAATCCCTCTAATTTCCTACAGCCAACTAGGATTAGAAACTGAAATGTTTCTTGCTAATACCTGTGAAATGCGGTCTGGTGGAAGAACCGTAAGACAAAATCAACAGTGTTCTTCCTTCAGTCCCAGTGATTTACAACTGCCCAGTAGGACTAGGAATTGATAGTTTTCAACAAAATATCATACAAGTGCGCTATCTGCGCCAAACTGAGATTCACCGAGCGCAATAAAACTATTCAGAAGTTACACGGATGAGAAATTGTGTTTTTTGCAGCAATGACAAACGAGAACAGTTACTAGAAAATTTTTCTATCAGAATTGTCGTACAGGGTGGCTATTTGAAAAAAACTAGGGCCGCACCACGTGCAATACAGCTATTTAAAAATTATAAAAAACGGTGTTTTTTTGCACCTATAAATACACCTGCGGTGACAACAAAATTTCTGTATTCAAATTTAAGTGCAAGGTGGCTCTGTGAACAAAACTGGGCCGCACCAAAGTGAAAAAAAAACACCTATTTGAAATGTATACGGATAATAAAAGGCGTTTTTGCACCTTTAAATACAACTGTGGTGACTACAAGATTGCTGTATTCAATTTAAATGCAAGGTGGCTCTATGAACAAAAATGGGCTGCACCAAAGTGAAAAAAAACCTAATTAAATCGTGTACAGATAATAAAAGTTGAGTTTTTCACCTATCAAATACACCTGCAGTTACTAGAAAAGATCTGTATCATAATCTAAGTACAGGCTGCACAACATACAAGTAATATTTCACCAAAAACTGTTAATCAAAACCCATTGCAATGCAGGGTCAAAGCACAGTCTGGACTGCACAATATCCACTCTCCTTTCAAAAAACTGCCTGCCAGCGTGTCTGTCTGCGTTCGTCCGCATCCATATGCCCCCGCGGCTGTACAGCGCTAGATGCTCCTTTAAAATTCTCAGCCTAAGTAACTAAAAACTGCTAATCTCTAATCTACCTAAATTCTAATGTTCACAGCTAAAAGCATAGTTGTCTGTGTGAACAAATAGAACAGTTTCGCTGAGCTGTTTTGACAGAGACTGAGCACTCGTCCTGCTCTTATGATACACAGACACACACTGAGGCTGAACAGGAAGGGCTGTTCTATGTAAAACGAGGTCATGTGATTTTTCCAGCCAATCACAACCATACACATCCCAGTCATGACGTCGCACACCCAGCTCACCCTGCTCTATACTCTAAGCTGATTTGCTGGCTGCTAAAATGACAGGAAGTGCCGAAAATGCCATGATATTAATAAATTATGCGCAGATTTTAACCTAAATTATCGCATGATCGAAAAAATCCGATCAACATAAAAACCGTGCCGATTTCAACTTTGTCGATAATAATCGCTCAACACTAGTTGTGATGTTAACTTGGAAATAACTGAATGTGTCCATCCTGCTATGAGTACTCCAGTGATGTTCCATAACTAGTCCAGATTCAGAATTAGAAGTGCATCATCTTTACTTAGGGGCTAACAAGACAAAGTGGACAGGAACAAGTAGAGAAAGATAGATTGGCACCAGTCCAAATTGCGTTTTCCACTGGAAATACTTACTAGAGTACACAGATATGAACGGGGGTGCTATGCTCAAAACAGACAGTCCCAACAAAATCCAAAAGGAAGAGAATCCATTTCACGGGCACGCGAGCATACAAGCTTGGAGCGACACCCATATGGGTGTCTCTCCAAGCTTGTATGCTCCGTGCCCGTGAAATTATTAAATAAAGTACATGAAAGAAGGAACTGGTGAGTGCTGCTACTTCTCTTCCTTTTGGACAAAGTGGACAGGTCTTCCTAGGTTGATGGAATTGCTAGATAAGGCATAGTCCTAGCCCTTGCTGGGGTGTGTACATATTCAACAGTCATTGTACTTTGTATCAGTATTTTCTACAAGTGAGTCATATAATAGCTTATGATGTTGCAGGAACTTATTACCCTAAGGATTATTCAGCTAATCATGTAGTGTGTAAGATACCACTCCCATGTGGGCCAACAGTAAGAAGTAAACAGCAACTGTCATCTTTTTAATCATAGGAAGGAGTGATCCTTTTGCAGTGACTGGCATGGACCCAGTTGTTCTTTCCTTCTAATTTCATCGAGGTCTCAGTTGTTAGCAGAACTTGGAAAGGACCGTCATAATGATAGGCTCCTTCTCACGTGTCTTTTAAGGACCACCCAGTCACCTGGCTCAAGGTTGTGGCTACTCAGGTCATTACTCGGATCTGGAATGGAATCAAAAACTTGTTTATGTACTACCTTAAGGTGTTTATGCAGGGTTTGTACATATTCTGTCACACTGCTATGCTATATCTGTAAAACCTGTGGGAAATATAGCCCTGCCTTGAGGGGGGTACCAAACAAGATCTCATAGGGAGGCAGTTTCATTTTCCTGCGAGGTGTACAGCAAACTGAAAACAAAGCTAATGGCAAACACTCTGGCCATGGCTTCCCTGTTTCTTCCATTTAACCGTTTTACCTTTCCATTGCTCTGAAAATGGTAGAGGTTGTGAAAGGCCTGTTCTATACCTAAGGCACCTGTCACTTCATTCATGACATCCCCTGTGAAGTGTGTTCCTCTATCACTCTCTATTGTTTCGGCTAGCCTAAATTGACAAACAAGTTCCTTAACTTTTGGGCAGTTACTTTTTCTGTTGCTTTAAGTACTAGGTAGGCTTTAGGCCAACTGGAAAAGAGATCTACGCCAACAAGGACATCATTTGCACTCCTTGGAATGGACACAGCGGTCGAGGCGTGTGTTTCTGGGGAGACCTTTCCTACTTTACCTATTCTGTGTTTTGTACATGTCATACAGGCTAGATGGTATCTAGTTGTGGCTGTACTGAAGCCAAGAGCAACCCAATACTTTTCTACTAACGAACACATAGCCATAAACGTCTGACTGGTGGGTCAGTCCATGCGCTGCTTAGACCATCACTGGGAAAAGGACCCAGGGGAGGCAGAGCTTATTTCCCACACTCCACAGGCCACCCTCATTTATTTGAGCTCCCTGTTTCTTCCACTCCCCCTTTTCGACCTTCCGAGCTTAGGGTTGAAGGGTTCTAAGGACGTCAGGGGACACAACCTGTATATTCAGAGGATCCGTAACCCTAAGCTTTGTTGCAGCCAGTTTTGCTGCTTCGTCTGCTCTAGCATTTCCCCTTGCTTCGGGGCTTTCAGATTTTGTGTATGTCCTGACTTTAATTATTCCAAGCTCTGTAGGCAACAACAGGGCTTCCATCAAGTCTCTGACACTTTCTGCATTCTTAATGGGTTTCTATTTGATGTTAAGAATGCCCAGCTTCTCCATATAGGACCATAATCATGGGCTATTCCAAATGCATACCGTGACTTTGTGTATATGTTTGCAGTCTTACCCTTGACCGCTTTCAATGCCTCTGTGAGTGCTCTCAACTCCCCTCATGCCAAATGAGGTGGGAGTTGTTCAACTTTTATTACCTCATGTTGCGTGAACACCGCATATCCAATGTGATATCTGTCGTATTCCTGGTACCTGTATCCTGCAAAAAAAAAAAAAACTCAAAGTCTGGATTAGTGATTGGGAAAACCTTCACATGGGTAAATTCTGTTGTTTCTTGTGCCACTAGGAGAGGGTAGTCGCACAAGTCCACGGAGATAAATCCGCCAACCATGATCAGTGGTGGCATGTGCATTTTTACATCAAGACTCAGATTTGCCGACCGACATCATATGCCAGATTTGCCGTCAACGCACCAGTAGAGGCAAGAATCTAAAGTGTTTAACCACCATGAACATGAATAGGGACATGCACCTAAAGCAAGCATCTAAAGCAAGAGGAGTCACTTGGAGAAAAAAGGCGACACAGGTCCTGGGCTTCCAACCACTGTGACACCCTTTGTCTCCTCCTCCGCCACATTCAAGAACAAGCATTCCTCTGCTGCCCATGTCCCGCTGCAGCATGAGCAAGGATCAGCCCCAGTGCCACACACTGTCGCCCGATTACCACCACTACCACCACCAGAGACACAGTCTAACCCTTCTCCTTCCACCAGTTTGACCTGTAGGCCGTACAGCGGCCAGTCTAGCAGCCAGCCTTCCGTGTACCAGGTGTGGGAGCAGAAGAAACGCTTTAACCCCAACCATCCCAAAGCCAAAAGCCTGAATGTCGGCATTGCCAGGCTTTCGGCCTTGGAAATGTTGCCTTTCCACCTGGTGGACACAGATAGGTTCCGCCACCTCATGACCCTTGTCTGCCCCCAATATCAGATGCCAAGCAGGCATTTCTTTTCCTGAAAAGTCGTCACTGCCCTGGCCAGTCACATGTCAGATAAAATCTCCAGCACGTTGGCTGCATCTGTGTCCAGCAAAGTCCATCTGACCACAGATACCTTTGTCCTTTGGTACAAAAATGTGGTTTCTAAGTGGCATTTGTTCTTCGCAATTGTCAACAGTGGCTGAAAGGTTATTTTTCGAATTTTTGGGGGCAGGCTGCTGTAAAAAACAGCTATAATACAGGTCCTATTGTAAAAAATGTGGTTTGTGACAGGCATTTGTTCTTCAAAATTGTCAACAGTGGCCGAAAGGTCATTTTTCGAATTTTTGGGAGCATGCTGATGTAAAAAAAACAGCTATAATACAGGTCCTATTGTAAAAACTGTTGTTTCTAACAGGCATTTGTTCTTCACAATTGTCAACGGTGGCCGAAAGGTCCTTTTTAAAATTTTTGCGGGAATGCTGCTGTAAAAAACAGCTATAATGCAGGTCCTATTGTAAAAAATGTGGTTTCTAACAGGCATTTGTTCTTCACAATTGTCAACAGTGGCCGAAAGGTCATTTTATGATTTTTTGGGGGCATGCTGCTGTCAAAAGCCAGCTATAATCCAGGTCCTATTCCCAAAAAATGTTTTTAAAAAAAATCTTTTATTCTGGCTACTTTTATTGAATGTTGAAAAGGTCATTTTTGTAGCTTTTGTGGTCAAGCAGCTGGAAAAGACAGAGATATTCAAGGTTCTATTCAAATAAATTTTGTTTCAAATACTCATTTCTTGCTGCTAATTTTACTCTCTGTGTCCATAAGGGCATTTTGGCTGGTTTTGAGATCAGGCTTTTGTGAAAGGGGTGCCAGGAATGCAAATAGGGCAGTAGTCCAGTCAGTGGCCCTCTGCCTATGTCAATATACATGCGCATCTACAAGAGGGGCGACATTGTGCACATTAAGGGTATGGGCACCATAGAAAAAGCATGCCACCTAAATGCTATCATTCATGGCAATACTTCAAGGATCTACAATGTAAAACAGCATTCTATTGCTCTAACGGTGAACAAGCCGGCGCCGGGCTCTTCACTGCGCTTGCGCAGACTTGCCTGCCCTCGTCCAAGATGGCGCCGGCTCCCACCGGCGCCACAACGCAACTTCCGGTTCCGGCCCCGGACTTCCGGTCTTCCATTTCCGGTCTTGCGCACTGCAACGGCGCGAACGCCGAGGAGCACACGAGGCCGGAACTCGCGTCCCGCTCCGGCCCACCTCCAGGTAATGCCACCGCACTCCTCTCCTGGGCCGTGACTGGCTGACTGGTCACCACGTGCGGACGCTCCGCCTCCTCCTCGCGCTCCGGGCTTGCCGCCCGCCATGTTGGCTGCGAGCATGCTGCCGATCCGCGTCCTGTTCGCATTGCCAGGAACCTTTCATCATTTAGCAGCTTCTCCTGGAAGATGCCCGCTCCTTCCAGGATGCTCTCCCGCTCCTCCATCAGCTCGTCTAGATCTTCCTTCAGACGGTTGATGACTGCTGATATCGGACCTCGCTTGGTGGCCCCCATATGATTGCGCTGGTGTCTTGCTACCTGTAATCTTGCTTGACCACGGCAATCCTTTGCCCCAGGCCTTGGTATCTTGCTGAATAGCGGAGGTAACGGGATGCAATGGCTCCTGCTCCTTCTCCCTCACGCATGGAGCCCCAGTTCTCCACCTCCGCTATATAGGCATCCTTAGTCTGCCCTGCTGCCTTCACCATTGCCTCCGCTACAGCTCGAATGTCCCCCCCATTTCTGCGGGGTTCACCCGGCTGCCTTGACAGAGAGGCAGAGGCACTGGCCGGTCGCATGGTAGCCACACCCCCCCCG
>JAODAL010082771.1:0-11467 GCA_025379985.1 Phyllomedusa bahiana
AGGGTTTAGCAGGTAGTCTTTGTGTCATTTATATTCATTTCCTTTTTTCCCTCCAGTTTTTATTTCCGAATGAGTTTTACCATGTGCTTCGTGGGAAAAAAATTCTAGTAGAAACCATCAGCAAGTAGGCCTGTTATAGTTATTATCATAGTGATAATACATAATAGGTTAAATAATGAGATGTGGAGCGTCCCTGTAAGCCGACGACTTCTTTTCTGGTCTAAACCGGTTTGTCCAAACCTCTTAAAAAACATTTCCCCCTATGGTGGAAATCTGTTATTATATGGTCTCTCTGCACTTCTGTAGAGCGAGCAGACAACCAGCATGGCTCCTGTAGGCGACATTTCCTAGAGAACCCAATGGCAAATGTACATTGTGCCGTTCAGGAGTCTGGGTGAGTGGGGTGACAATTTATATTGTAAATATATTGGAAAATATTGCTTTTTCAGGACCCTGGGGAAGCTGGGTGACATTGCCTCTGGTAGCTGTATGTATGACCACTACTGTTCAGGACCCTGGAAAACTGGTGACATCCTTGTAGTGTATGTTGACATATGTTCGGACCTGGGAAGCTGGGGGACACTGCCTTGGTATGATGTATGCCACACTGTTTTAGGACCCTGGGGGAAATGGGTGACCCCGCCCTGGTACTGCATGTATGACCACTAGTGTTCAGGAACCTGGGAAAGCTGGGTGACACTGCCTCTGGTAGCTGTATGTATGCACTATTTTCAGGGCCCTGGGAAAAACTGGGGGCATGCCTTGTAGCTGATGTTTTACCCATGTTCCCGGAAAACCGGGGGAAATGGGTGACATGCCTCTGGAGCTGCAGGTATACATACTGTTCGGACCTGGGAAAATGGGTGAATGCCTCTGGAGTGTATGTATCCACTAGGTTCAGGACCCTGGGGAAGCTGGGTGACACTGCCTCTGGTAGCTGTATGTATGACCATACGTTCGGCCCCTGGAAAGCGGGGGTGAATTCCCTCTGGTAGCTGTTGTTGACCCCAGTGTTCAGGACCCTGAGTAACCCTGGTGATCATTCCTAGAGTAGCTGCTTTGGCAGCCAGTGCTGTTCAGGATCCCTGGTGAGCTGGGTGAGATTATAGTAGCGGTATAGGTAGTCGTTGTTCAGGATCCCTGGTGGGGGGGTCCGTATAGTAGCTGAAAGGGTTTGCGTTGTTCGGGATCCTGGGGTGGGGGCTGGTTTTTACAATATGGTCCGATGGTAGTGTTGTTCGGATCCCTGGTGGCTGGGTAAAACAGGTATGGTAGCTGTATGGGTAATGTTTTTAGGACCCCTGGGAGCGGGGATTTTATTTTTAGCTGATGGGTATTTTTGTTCAGAACCCTGGTGAGCTGGGTGATATTATTGTAGCTGAAAAATGTGTAATTAGGACCCTGGGGGGCTGGGTGAATTTTTTGGTACCCTTAAGGGGGTAGGGGTTTTAGGTGAGGTTCGTTGGGCCCCTTTGGTTGGGGGTTGACATTTTTAAGGTAGCTTAAAGATAGTCATTCAGGATCCTGGTGGGCTGAGTGACCCTCTCCATTGTCATTCAGGACCCTAGTTGGCTGACAGTCCCTGTGGGAGCATTGATGGTGCTCATCACCCAGCTCTACCAGGATCAGATGACTAATACATGGCTATATACATATTCATAGATAAAGCCAGGATTTGTCTTCTTTCGGGGAGAGTGACCCTGTGAGGCGGCCTCTTCCTCCTCATCTCTTGGGTTTCGCCCTCGCCCGTCAGTTCTGCATTTTTAGGAGGAAGCAAAATTCATGTAAATTCTGCTCTTGAAAAGAGAAGTTCCTGGCACTCGAGCGTTCAGCTTTCCCCCCCGAGCTGTCACTTCTGACCGCGCTCTCGGCTAATGTCACGTCCTGTTCGTTCCTTCTAGAGAATCGCCGGCTCCTGGCTGAGGAACATGAGGTTGGATCATTAGTGTCCTGCATTAGTGTCCTGCAGAGCCATCAGCATGGGCTGCATCAAGTCTAGACCCGCTGACAATGTGCCTGTCAAAACATGGGAGCCCGCACCCAAGACAGAACCAGGACATTACGTGAAAGATCCGACATCTTCCGGTGGAGCGGTCAGTACCTCATATAGTTACATAGTACGGTTGGAAAAAAGACATATGTCCATCAAGTTCAGTATAGTATAAGATATTACCCTACTAGATACATTATTCCATGATTATTGCTATAATGTCCCATATACGATATAAATAGATATATTATAATGTACATAGATACCGGATACATTGTATATTATAATATACATAGATACTGGATACATTGTATACTATAATGTACATAGATACATTGTATACTATAATGTACATAGCACCCGGATACTTATTATAAATGTACAGAGGTATGGATACATTTTATATATAATGAATGTTTTACATTGTATAAAATAATGTACTAGACCGATACTTTTTTACCTTTAATGTACAAAGACCGGGTAATTGTATACTATAATGTAATGATTGATACATTTTTAGATAATGTACATGGTACTGATAATTGATACCATAAAGAAAATAGGATAATTGTATACTAAAATTTTACATAGTACAAAACATTTATCTAAAAATGTACTTGAACCCGGATAATTTATACTTTTAAAAGTAAAAAGTACGGATAATTGATATTATAATAAATAGATACTATAATTTATACTTAAATATACATAAATGGATACATTATATACTATAATGTACAGAGGTACTGGATACATTGTATACTATAATGTACATAGATTCTGGATACATTGTATAAGATAATGTACATAGGTACTCGATACATTGTTTACCATAATGTACATAGATACCGGATACATTGTATACTATAATGTACCATATGAGCTATAACTAGATATATAATATATTATAATGTGCTCTATATGCTATAACTAGATACATTGTATATTGTAATGATCATATAAGTAATAACTACATATACACACCAAAAAAAATTTTGTTGAGATTTCTTTTGAAACAGAAATTTTTTCAACCCTTTTAATGCACAAAATCCCCCATCTCCCCCCCTTTAGACCCCAGAAATGCCCCGTCTCTCCCCTTTAGACCCGTAAATGCCCCCCTCTCCCCTTAGAGGCAGTAAATCCCCCGTCTCTCCCTGTTGAGCGAAAAACCCCCGTCTTCCGTAGAGCATTAAAATCCCCCGTCCTCCCCTGTGAGGCATAAATGCCCCGTCTTTTTCCCTGTAGAGGCAGAAAATGCCCGTCTCTCCCTGTAGAGGGGGAAATGCCCGTCTCCCCCCTTTAGAGGCGGAAATCCCCCGTCTCTCCCCGTAGATGCAGTAAATGCCCGTTCTCCCCCGTAGAGGCGAAAAAGCCCGTCTCTCCCCTAGGGGCCGGTAAAAGCCCGTCTCCCCCCGTAGAGGCGAAAAAGCCCGTCTCCCCCGTAGAGCGGGTAAATCCCCCGGGCTTCCCGAGAGGGGGGGAAATCCCCGTCTCTCCCCCGTGAGCGGTAATGCCCCGTCTCTCCCCTGGTGGCGGAAAATGCCCCGTTTTCCCCCCTTGTAGGGGCGGGAAATCCCCCGTCTTTTCCCCTTAGAGGCAGTAAACCCCCCGTCTCTCCTGTGAGGCATAAATCCCCCGTTCTCCCCTGTGAGCAGTAATGCCCCGTCCCCCCCCCTTTAGGGGGCGTAAATGCCCCGTTCTCCCCTTAAGGAGTAAATGCCCCGTCTCTCCCCTTGTAGAAAAAAAAGTTTTGTAAGGCTAAATGCCCCGTCTCTCCCCTAGAGGTTCCCCCGCCCCCGTAAAAAACCCCTTTTTCCCCTTTTCAAAAACTTTCCCCCCCCTTTTTTTTTTTTTTTCCTCCCCCCCCCTTTTTTCCCCCCCCCCCTTTTTTCCCCCTCTCCCCCCTTTTTTTTCCCCTCTCCCCTTTTCTTCCCCCCCCCCCTTTTTTCCCCCCCCCCCCAAACTTTTCCCCTTTCCCCCCTTTTTTTTTCCCTTAAGGCGTAAATCCCCCGTCTCTCCCTGTAGAGGCGAAAATCCCCGTTCTCCCTGAAAGGCTTTAAAATGCCCCGTCTCTCCCCTGTAGAGGGAAAATCCCGTCTCTCCCTGTAGAGGGGTAAATGCCCGTCTCTCCCCTGTAGAGCGTAAATGCCCCTCTCCCCTTAGAGCGTAAATGCCCCGTCTTTTCCCCTTAGAGCAGTAAATGCCCCTTCCCCTTGAGGCAGTAAATCCCCCCTTCCCCCGAAAGGGGGCCCCTCTCCCCTTAACCCAGTAAATCCCCCGTCTCTCCCCCGTAGATGCAGTAAATGCCCGCCCCTTCCCCTGTAGAGCAGTAAATGCCCCGCTCTCCCTTTAGGGAGTAAATGCCCGTTCTTCCCTGTAAGGCAAACCCCTTTCCCCCGAACCTTAGCCCCGTCTTCCCCGTAAGGCAGTAAATGCCCCGTTTTCCCCCCTGAAAAGGGGCAGAAAATGCCCCTCTCTCCCTGTAGAGCGTAAATCCCCCGTCTCTCCCCTGTAGGGCGTAAATGCCCCGCTCCCCCCTTGTAAGGCATAAAATCCCCGATCTCCCCCCTGTGAGGCGTAAATGCCCCCCCTCCCCGTAGAGGCAGTAAATGCCCCGTCTCCCCCCCGTAAGCGTAAATGCCCTCCCCCCCCCTTTTAAGCCAGTAAATGCCCCGTCTCCCCCCCTGTGATGCAGTAAATCCCCCTTTCTTCCCTGTAGAGCAGAAAAATGCCCAATCCCCCCCCCTTGAGGCGTAAATGCCACTTTTTCCCCTGTAGAGGAGTAAATGCCCTCTTCCCTGTGGGGCAGTAAATGCCCCGTTCTCCCCTGGGCAGTAAATTCCCCCGTCTCTCCCCCTTAGAGGGCAGTAAATCCCCCCGTTCTCCCCTGTAGTGCAAAAAAAGCCCGTTCTCTCCCCAGAACAGTAAATGCCCCGTTCCCCCTTTTAAAGGGATTAAATTGGGTTTCCCCCCGTCCTCCTCACCTGTGTTTACATTGTGACATCATGAGAGCAAGAAACGTCCTACAATTGACAGCAGGATCTCCCTTGCCAGGGGTTCAAGCAGGGGCTCTCAGACGGAAATGGCCCCTGAGCTTAGATGTCATCAGTAGGGGTTTTATCAGATACAGGCGATGGAAGAGGTACAGAAAAGGCAAAAAGGTGGGCCCTTTGTCTCCATCACACACCGATGAGCGCTTATTTTACCGTCTCTGCAGGCCCGGATGAGGCCCACAACTCCAGGGACCGGGAGATGAGAGGGCCAAGTGTCAGTCAGACCCCTTCAACTGGGTTTCATCAGGTGGTCGCTGCTAGACGACCGGCAAGGGGGCCTGACCCCGGCTGCGACAGCGCTTCCCCTTTACGTTTCCACACGTTGGCTTTATCATTTTGCTCAGAGTGAATCCACTTTCATCACTGAACAGCGCTGAGGGCCTGGCCCCATCCCGGTAGATGCCCTTGGCCCAGACAAATTTTTGTGCCGGGCTTGGTCAGGGTCTACCCAAAAAACCACGCTGATTAACCGGTTTCAAAATGCTTTGACGTGACACCTGGGCCCTTTACCTCCCCTTAAAAATGCCCGGAAGTTTTGCGGCTTCATCATCCGGTTTCCCAGGGAGTTAAAAGAACCCATGGTGTGTGATGGAGACAAAGGACCCACTTCTTTGTTTTTTTGCCTTTCCCGTCTCTATTATTCTGATTAACCTGCTGTGCACTCTAAGTCAGTGGCCACTTCCCTCTGGAGCCCCCTGCTTGAAGCCGGCAAGGGGGAGGTCCGCTGACAAATTAAAGGGGTTGTCTTGGTCTCACGATTTTTCAATGTAACAGCAGGTGGGGGGGTTTAAATCCCAATTCACATTGTCCCTAAATGTTTTTGGGCGATTCAGGGATCAAACACCCGTGGGAAATTTTTCCATTAAGCTCCTTGTTTGATCAGCAAGTTTTGCAGAAAAATCCTGAGACCCCGAAAGTTGGATGAGTGATTCTAAAGGGGGGAGACGGGGATTTTTCCGCCCTTTTCAGGGGGGAAACGGGGGGATTTTTTTCCCCCGGGGGGGCCTTTACCCCCCGGGGGAGGGAAAGGGCATTTACTGCCTCTAAAGGGGGGCGGGGCATTTAGCCTTACGGGAGAGAGGGGCTTTTTCCGCCTCTACGGGGGGGGAGACCCCGGGGTTTACCGCCTCGGGGGAAAAGAGGGCTTTTACCCCCCCGGGGGGGGGGGATTTAAAGGGGGGTGAGGGGGCATTTACCGCCTTAAAGGGGGGGGGGATGGGGGGGGCATTTACGCATCTAAGGGGGAAAAAGGGGCTTTAAAAGCCTCTCAGGGGGGAGGAGAAAAGGCCCGGGGGGGGGATTTACGCTCTCGGGGAAGAGACGGGGGATTTTCTGCCTCTACGGGGAGACGGGGCATTTAACCCCGGGGCCTTCTGCCCGGGGGGGAACGGGGGGATTTACGCCCTCGGGGGAGAGACGGGGGAATTTTACGCCTCTACGGGGAGAGGAAGGGGGTTTACCATCTAAAAGGGAGGAGGGGAACCCCAAAAAAGGGGGGCATTTTTTACAAGGGGGGGGCCCTTTTTTGCCCCGGGGGAGAGACCGGGGCATTTATGCCTCTACGGGGAAAGACGGGGCATTTATGCCTCTACGGGGGGGAGAGGGGGATTTACTGTCTACAGGGGAGAAAGGGGGATTTATGTCTAAAGGGGGAAAAGACGGGGCATTTCCCATCTACGGGAAGCGGGGGCCCAAAACGCCTCTACAGGGGGGAGACGGGGCATTTACGCTCTCGGGGGGAGCGGGGCATTTACTGCCTTACAGGGAGAAGACGGGGCATTTTTTGCCCCTTTGGGGGAAAGGGGCCCCAAAAGACGGGGGGATTTACGCCTCTACGGGGGGGAAAGGGGAAAAAAAAAAATAAAAAAAAGGGGTTTTTTCCCCCCAAAGGGGGGAGGGGAAAGAAAAAAGGGGGGGGCATTTTTGGGCCCCTACGGGGAAGGACGGGGATTTACCGCCCCTACGGGGGGAGGGGAAGACGGGGGAAATTTTAAACCCCGGGGGGGGGCTCTTTTCCCGGGGGGAGAGACGGGGCTTTTAAGCTCTAGGGGAGAAAGGGGCATTTTTTGCCTTACAAAAGGGGGGGACGGGGCTTTTTACTGCCCTAAAGGGGAGAGACGGGCTTTTTCTGCCTTACGGGGAGAGGGAAGCCCCGGGGGGGGCATTTTTTGCATTTAAAAAAAAAAAATTTAAAAAAAATTTTTTGTTAATCCCGGAAATTTTAACCAAAAGCCCAAAAAACCCTCAAAAATTTTTTTGGTGTGCATATTATTACACTATGGGCGACATGTCCCCAAAACTTTGCCCGTTTTTTTTTGTTATTTTCAACCAAAAAACTCCCCGACCCTGTTTCGTTAAATAACTGTAAATATTCCCAAATTAGGCGCATTATTCGCCGGGCACGCACATTTAATGCGCCTAAAAAGGGCATTCAATAGTAGCAATGTATGATATGCGCCACCCCGCGATGGGCCCCTCCCTTTTTGGCGCAATAATTTACTTGCAAGTTAAAAGCAATGCCAGACTTTTAAGAGGATCGGACTTTCAGGTGCACTTTACACTGAGTAAATGCGCCTAAAAACTGCCGCAGTGATGCGGACATGTTGTCCTATATGTATTACACTTGGATAGATACTACATTATTACACTGTATACACTATTACTACATATATAATATATTTTTACACCATGTACATTATAACTAGATCTATAGTATATTATTACATTTTACACATTTATAAAAATATAACTGTACCATTACATACTGTATATTCTTTAGCTAGATATATGGTTTATTATTACACTATAAAATTAGATATATACAGTATTTAGATAATATACGTATTATAACCAGATTGTTACTACATTACGCTGTAAACAATATTATACTATGTACGCTATAGCTCGATATATACTGTATCATAACACTGTATGTTATGTAACTTGGTATATAGTATATTATTACACTGTATGCTCTATATCTAGAGTTATAGCATATTATCACAGTGTATACTCTATCACTAGATCTATAGTACATTATTACACTGTATATACTTTATCTAGATCTATAGTATATTATTACACTGTATACAAATTAACTATATTAAAATTTTTTCCTTATGTCCCTTTCTGTTCACATAGCGGTTATTACAATAGGACTAATCAGACACAATATAAGATGCTCCTAATTGTCCAGCACAACTTTTCTTGTCATCCACAGTTTGTTCCTCAGTGTTCAGGTTTATATAAGGGGTAAAGCTCTTCGGCGGCCAAACAGCTGTCCCCGCCCCTATACCTCCTATACACATGCCCGCTCACTCAGCTGAGTGTGCATGTGTTCTAAATGGATGCAGGGGCGTATGCGCTGCCAGACTCCTATGACCGATCCACCTGCCTCTGGTGACCCCTTATCTCCTCTGAGAACAAATGGATCAGGTGTATTGGAATTCAGCCGTCCAGTCGTTTTCCCCCCAACATCTTTTGGGCCTCTCTCCCACGTCGCCTGTTCGGCCCGTTTGACCTAATGGCTATGGCCACCTCTGGAACCTGTTGTCATCAGCTGACAAGAATGATGTCATGAGCCACCATGTTTCATGGCATCACACATTGAAAATAGTTAAGGATGGGGCAGATTGTCCAATCACTGCACGATTAGCATGATGTATCTATGGCCCCACTGACTGATGAGGTGGGGGCCTCCGGTGCCTCCTGGAGGCGCGGTGGGATGGGGCTGCTCATTTTGGCACCTCTGACTGGAGTGTAAAATTAGAAAGCAAAGAGGGTTTTGCATCCCGCCTGATCCATTTTGCATGCATTGAATAGCGTCCTTTGTCGCCTTGTCCTGCTCCGTGCTTGTTTCGGGTTACTGACACTACGGGTAATTTAGAGCCGGGACATTACTGCTACTCATCAGAAGTTTCTCAGAAGAGGTGTGGGGCCAAAAAACCACAGATGCAATCCTCCAACTTCCCCTTATGTAAAGCTTGATATAAAGGGGCTCCGACTAATCTCATCTATTTTTAGATAAATTGCAGAAGCTTCTTATCATTTTAATGCACAAAACATTCAAATTGTTAATGCATTAATATTGCACCCAGCTTTGCTGCACCCAGGTTCCTGGTAGCCAGTGGTTCAATGCCTTATGCACTGCTGTTCAGTAGTTTACCAGTATTGTGACCAGTGCTGTGGTGTCCTAGTCTCCAGTGGTTTGTGTCCTGGTCCTAGTGTCCCCGTGGGGTTTTTTTTCTGGTGTCCCGGGGGAGTGTCCCGTACCATGGTGGTTTTGGGCCTGGTGTTAGTGGGTTTTTTGTCCTGGGTGTAGTGTGCCTGTTGTCCAGTTTTGTAGTGTCCTGGTGTCCCTGGTGAGTGTCCTGTGCCATGGTGTAGTTCTGGGGCATGGGGTTTGGTCCTTTTCCATGGGGAGCTTTATGGTGTCCAGTGGTGATTTTCGGTGCCAATTTGGTGTGTTTCCGGTCCCCAATTTTGTCCATTTGTGTAGTGTCTGGTGCCCAAATTTTGGGAGTGCCCTTTTTTCCATGTGTAGTGTCCTGTTGTCCAGTGGTGTAGTGTTGGGTCCTGGTTAGTTCCGGTGCCATGGTGTAGGTCCGGGTGCCCAATGGGTAGTGTCCTTTTTGCCCAGGGGTTAGCCCCCCCTGGTGTCCAGGGTGATGTCTGGGACCAATGGTGTGTGTCCTGCGCCCAATGGTGTAGTGCCCGGGTGTCCAGGGGGTTTTTGTGTCCTGGTGACCAAGGTGTTTTGGGTGTCTGTTGCCATGGTGTGTTCCGGGTTCCAGTGGGTAGTGTCCGGTGACCAATGGGAGTGTCCTGGTCCATGGTGTAGTTTCCGGGTGCCATGGTGAGTGTCTGGGAAAATGGTGTAGTGTCCTGTTGCCCATGGTTGTATGTCCGGTGTCCAGGGGTGTATTTCCCTGGTGCCCAATGGTGTAGTTCCTGTTTCCCAGGGGTTTTGTAGTGTCTTGTGTCCGGGGTTTTGTAGTGCCTGGTGCCAATGGTGTAGGCCCTGTGCCAAGGTGAGGGTCCTGGTGACCAAGGGTTTGTGTGTTCTGTTGTCAGGGTTTTGTGCCCCCGGTGTCCAGTGGTCCAGTGTTTGTCCTGGGGGCGGAAAGGGGCCTGCCCAGTTTTTGGGCTAAAAAGTCCGTTTATAGTGTTGGTTCCCCCAAAATTTGTGTCGGCCGCCCCAATTTGTAATGGCCAAAGTTGAGGCATTCTGGGGGTGTACACCAATTCTGGGTTAGAACATTTTGAATCTTTTAGCTAAACCTCGGGCAGAAAAGTAGAAAAGCAGACCGGGTAAAGGGGTGCCTGAGCCCGACTTGTGGTATTGCTCTACCTGCCTGTATGTATGACCTGCAGAAGAAAAGCCAGCCAGGGTAAAAGGGGGTCCCTGAGCCAACTTTTTGGGATTTGGGTCTACACTGCCCTGTATGAAGACCCGCGAGGGAACAGACCCGGGGAAAGTGGTGCCTGCCGACTTGTGGTATTTGGGTCTACACTGCCCCGTATGAGACCCGCAGAAGAACAGCCAGACCAGGGGGAAAGGGGGTGCCTGAGCCCGACTTGTGGTATTGGCTCTAACTGCCTGTATGTATGACCGCGAAGAACAGCCCGACCAGGGTAAAGGGGTGCCTGAGCCCAGACTTTTGGTATTGGCTTTCACGCCCCGTAGTATACCGCAGAAGAACAGCCAAAGGGGGAAGGGGGTGCCCGAGCAGACTTGTGGTATTGGCTTACACTGCCCGGATGTAGACCCCAGAAGAACAGACCGGGAAAGGTTTGGCTGGCCAGACTTGTGGTATTGGTTACACGCCCTGTATGTATGACGCAAAGAACAGCCAGGTAAAGGTGGTGCCTGAGCCCGACTTGTGGTTTGGCTCTACCTGCCCTGATTTTGACCTGCAGAAGAACGCCGACCGGGGAAAGGGGGTGCCTGAGCCAGACTTTTGGTATTGGTCTACATGCCCTGTAGTTGACTGCAGAAGAAAACGAAGGGTAAAGGTGTGCCTGAGCCCGACTTGTGGTATTGTCTACATGCCTGTAAAGTATGACCTGCAGAAGAACAGACCAGGGTAAAGGGGGTGCCTGGCCAATTGTGGATTGGTCTACACTGCCTTATGTATGACCCGCAGAAAAAGACCCGGGTAAAGGTGGTCCCACAGATTGTGGTATTGTCTACACTGCCGTTTTGTATGACCTGCAGAAGAACAGACCAGGGAAGGTGGTGCCCGAGCCAGACTTTGGTATTTTTCTACACCGCCTGTATGTATGACCTGAGAAAAAACAGACCCGGGGAAAGGGGGGTGCCGAGCCAGACTTGTGGTATTGGCTAAAACTGCCCTTAATTTTACCCGCAGAAAACAACCGGGTAAAGGGGGTGCCTGAGCCAGACTTGTGGTATTGGCTCCCC
>JAODAL010082772.1:0-11467 GCA_025379985.1 Phyllomedusa bahiana
TTAAGGGTAGGCTGTGGTACAAGACGGGTAGTGAATGGTCTGTGACTTTTTTTTCGTGACTTTTATAACCAAAGTGAGTAGCCTAAGATGAACCACGTATCCAGTTGATTGTTGTGGATGTTAATTTCAGCTTCTCCAGCCTTGTTTGGGTGTAATAATGAAGGTGTTGTTGCTCTCCCATAGACTTTAATGGTAATCGATCATAATCGATGCTCACTATCGAAAAACCTTATCGATAGCGGCCGACTATCGACTATCGCTCAATCTCGATAGCCAACGCAATCGCTCAACACTATTAGCCACCAGTATTTCCAAGTGAAGCTCAATTGGTCCACACTCATACGGAGGGACAAGCGCTACCCAGGTATTGACTGTGTACTTAGGAAGGCTGGAGTTCTCACACTTCCGCTTCCGCACTCTGCTTCCCAGCACGACAGTTTCGTTGCGCTCATCAGGGCATTTTAACCTGCGTGTTAATAGATGACGGACGCCAGCCCTGGGCTCTCTCACCGCACCCACTGTAACCCCGGGCCCTGGGTCATGCTGTGGCCCAGGACGGGTATAAGTAAATGCCCAGTGAAACTTAAAATGGTGGTTGAAAGACTCCTTTTTCCGGCACTTTTTAAATGTGGGGGTCATGCAGGTTTGGGGCTCATGCTGTGGCCCAGGACAGGTATAGTCAATGTCCAGTTCAAGTAAGATGATGGTTCAAATCATACTGCATTCTGGCACTTTTCAATTTGTGGGTGATGCAGGTTTAAGGGTCAGGCTGTGGGACAAAACAGGATAGTGAATGGTCCTGTGATTTTTTTCGTGACATTTAAAAACCTAAGTGTTTGCCTAAGATGTAGCACGTATCCATTTGACTGTTGTGGATGTTAATTTCAGCTTCTCCAGCCTTGTTTGGGTGTAATAATGAAGGTGTTGTTGCTCTCCCATAGACTTTAATGGTCATCGCTCATAATCGACGCTCACTATCGAAAAACCTTATCGATAGCGGCCGACTATCGACTATCGATCGATCTCGATAGTCAACGCAATCGCTCAACACTAGTGACTAGTGTAGTGCCAGGAGACTGACTCAAGGCAAATGTAGTTCCCATCTTCAAAAAAGGCTTCAAGTTTTGCCCATGTAATTATAGGCCAGTAAATTTAACATCTATTGAGGGAAAAATGTTTGAGGGGCTCATAAGGGACTATATACAGGAATATATGGCAGAATACAATATTATAAGTGATTGCCAGCATGGTTTTACATAGGACAGAAGTTGTCAGACCAACCTGATCTGTTTTTCTGAAGAGGTGAGTAGAAGTCTGGAGTGGGGTCAGCTGTGGATGTAGTGTTTGAAACGGCATTTGATACTGTCCCTCATGAGCGTTTATTGGTTAAATTAGGCCTGTGTCGTAAACAACCCAGAGACCATTGTTTGCTCCACAGTTGTCATGAAAACCATCGGCATCCCATAATCACATCGCAGGGGTGCCGATGGAGGACAGAGGGAGCTCCCTCCCTCTGTCAAACTCCTTAGCTTCCGCAGTTGCTATTGACCGCAAAGGCTAAAGGATTAAACGCTGGGAACAGAGTTATCTCACTCCCGACTGCAACTGCAGGAGGCCGCATGTCAATCAATGTCGAGCTTCTGCAGTAATCATTCAGGCATAGCTCCTGTGACTGCACAATCACCATGGCGTTTCTTTACCCCATGGTGTAATAACAACCAAGGCACTATGACAAACAGAAACGTCATGGTGGGTTAAGGGGTTAATCTCTATACAGCACTGGTAAATATTAACGCACTACATAAATAACAATAACTAGACACTGATAAATCAGCTCACATTTGCAGGGAGCAATGGTGTTCAGATTTTACTTGCTACTATAGATAACGTTTTTTGCAGGTGATTGTTGCTAATATTATATCTACACATGAACAAATTTAAGAAACTACACAGACTATCTGTTTAATGTGCTTAATAAAAAAACAAAACATTGCCAGTGTATTATGTGTTTACTTAGACTGTTTTCTTAGGCAACAATGAGACCATGTTTTGTAAGTAATCAACACTGAAATCTATTTCATTTCAAAGGGTTCACTTACTTTTCTATGCAACTGTAAATAAGAAAACACCATAGACATGGCCATAGACATGAGATTAAAGGGGTGTATCATTTCATTAAATGGTCTTCAGAATAAGGGGACAGTGAAAACAAGCAACTTTGTAGTTGGATGTCATTTGCAAAGCTGTCTTGTTTTTACAGTCTCCCTTATCTTCGTTTTGTGTAAACACAGTTCCCCAGTGCGGATCCCACCTCCTTGCATTTCATTGGCTGCTGGCTCTACTAATTTACATTCTGTCTGGCCCCCGGACGAGTTCACAGGAGCATGCATTCCTGCCTCTCTCACTCAGAATAAGGGGCTAGTAACAATTTCACTCTGTACAGCCACTGCAGTGGCTTCTACAATCAGAAAACAGCAGAATTGTGCCTCAGTGCCTAATGCTCCGGCAACAATTTCACTCTATACAGCTCTTAGCTCCTCAGTGAAACTGAAGCTGCTTCTACAATCAGAAAACAGCAGAATTGTGCCTCGGTGCCTTGTGTAAACATAGAAGGGAGACGGATCTGTGCTGTGGATGAGTTCATACAAGACTGGATTCAACTGTGACAAACCTCCAGCTGTGAGAGGAGAAGAGAGCAGTGCTCTGAGTTCATAGAAGACTGTCTAGACTGAATGCAGGCCTGTGGTATGTAAACAGCTCTTACAAAATAAAACAGCATAGGGAGAGGACAGTGACATGTGGACTCAGAGGGGGGGACACATTGACTCAGGAGCAGGCATGAATAGTGAAGGGGGGAATGATGTCATCCCCCTTCAGTTAAGAAACACCCAGCTGGGAGGGGAAGAAACGCCCCTGGATTTCAGGAACTGAGAAAATCAAGCTTCAAGAAAACAGCCAAACTGCTGAAACGATACATCCCCTTTAATATTTTTGAACTTGATATCAATGGAAACTACACCACACCCTGTAAAAAAATAAGCCCTCACACAACTCTATAAAAGTAAAAGGGTAAGTCCACATGGCATGGTATTTCAGTCAGTTTTTCAGATGGTTTTCGGATTTTAAATCCATCTAAAAGCTGACTGTCAATCATCCCCATAGATTTCAAAAGAAAATCCAAGCTGTAGTCTACACAGCTCAAATTTTCTGATGGTCCAATTTCAAATCCGAAAACCATCTAAGATACTTGGAACATGCACATTCTTCCGCCCAGTTTTAGTGCGGAAAATGTACTCAAAAAAATAATAAAATACTTGTCGGATTCTTTAAACAGAATTCGACCAGTATTTTATCTATGCCATTTGACCGTACCCTAAGAAAGTTAACAGTATCAGAATATGGCTACACAAAGCAACTTAAAAAAAAGTTATTTATTTATTTATTTTTTTTTTACATAACCAAAACCTTAGTCGATCTGTTATCAGTGTAAGCCCGTGTTCACACGGCTTATTCAAGCCGTAATTGCGAGCCAGATTGCGCTTGCAATTCCGGCTTGAATAAGGGGCGGGGCCGGTGCGGGGCGGGGGCGCTGCTCACCAGCCCCATAGACTTGCGTTATCCACGGCGCGTATTGCGCCTGGATAATGTGTAGGTGACTTTCTCCCCGCCCAGCGGATTCGCCGAGCGAGTAGGAGCGACGGAATCCACTGTTCTCTATGAGAACTGTGGATTACCGTAATTACTGCGACGGATTGGAGCCGTACTGCAGCGCAAATCCGGCGCGCAGTACGGCTCCAATCCACGGCGAAATAAGCCGTGTGAACGGACCCTAATAGTATCTACTTGGAGAATCAAGTAAAACACAAGAAAAACAAGACCCAAAATATTTCACCCCACAAATGATTGTTTATTAGTTTCTCAATGCCTTATATGGTCCATTAGATGGTGCCATAAACAAATTGAAAACTACATCCTGTAAAAAACAAGCCCTTATATAGTTTTATAGATGGAAAATAAAAAAGTTATGGCTCTTGTTGCAATAACTAACTTCAACACGTTACAGCGCCCAGTATACCAACATGGATGTCCAACTTCCTATTCTCCACTCCATGCAGAAGAATGCCTGTGCTGTCCACCCATTCCAGTAAGCAACCCACTGCCAACTTCATCCTCCTCTGCCTTCTTGCATTGGTGCTAACATATTGAAAGCAATAGTGCATCCATTAGCACTGTCCATCCCTCATGCATCGCATACTGTCAAGGCTACTGTGCTGTGCTAGGAGTAGTGACCTGGGAGCATACTGCAGCAAAGGCCATATATCCTTGCATAAAATGGTATTCTCACCACATTGATTTGTCTTGAACATGTAGGAAATAGTAAATAAATACTATTATCAAATAAATTGCTGTTCTGATTTTGTTTTCTTTCAAGGGTAGATCAGTTCTTATCTTCTGCTTGTTTACTGAAACTTCACTAAGTTACTGAACATCTCTCTCTGCTCTAGCAGCAGTGGCTGGGATGGTAGAATTGGTGATGACTCTCCTTGTTGTGTCTTATCAGCAGTTTATGCTTCTTATTGACAAACTTTAACCCTTTAAAGCTCAGCAGCCGTGCATCCTGCTATCTAAATCCCTCCAACGCCAATGTCCCTCTATCAGGCTCAGCTACGAATAGCAGTGATGATATACCAATCACTGCTGTAGAACCATCCACAGCACAACTAAGAAGTGGGAGCATGAAACTGACTACAAAGAACAGGCTCTGTGAAACAGCATGGTGAGAGAACACCCCTTTAAGGGTTAAGAGCGAATACTCCTCAGATTCTTCTCCTCAACACAGCCATGTGCCAAATCCACATGCAGTCAAAGCAATTCATTATTCTCCTGCAGACATGTATTGTAACAACCCACCTCTTACTTGCAATCCCTGTCAACATCTGCACCCTGCAACCTCATTCAATTTTCAGCTTTGCAAGCCTAGAATTGATGATCTAGCACTGTGCACCATGTGACTGCCTGCTTTCCTAGTAAAAACTACTTTTCCAAGATGCACCCTGCTTCCTGTGCCTTACATGGTCCTCACACACACCCTGCTTTCTCCTATTTGTATATTACTAGAACATAGGGACCAGAGCCCCCTATTATGGACCTTAAGTCAGCATTGATTATATCTCTGCACACAGTTATGTCCTAGTTACAGACCTTCCGGACCTGCATGAGATCAAGAAGATAGACTCCAGCACTCTCCTGTAATTAGTAACCATTCTCATTAGCACAGTGGGATAAAAGGGATCTTTCCTTACTCTTGATGTAGAGTTGGAAAGAGCAGTTTTCTCTCCTAACAGTAGATGGTGTAGGAATACCAGGAGGAAGCAAAGCAAATAAAAAATCCTGGAAAAAGCTGGGGATGGAGTTAGTGCTTCAGAAGTGAGAGAGCACTGAACAAGGCCATTGAGCATTACCGAAAGCAAGAGACAGAAGGTTAAAGGGACCTATGGTCAGATTGATGTTATAACCAAGAGGCAGGGGTGTAACTAGAGAAGTCTGGGCCTTACAGCAAACTATTGGATGAGGCCCCCCACCTTCCAGCCCCTCCCCTGACCATGAACATTTATGAGTACCCGTTAACAATAGTCATACAGATAATAGATAATACTAGGAGCAAATACCTCATCATGCATATCACATACTGTTACTGCATACTGCTAAATAAATTCCACTATACTAACACCAACATTACCAATAACCTACTACATAAGAACCTGATTATACTGCCAGAACACGACCACAAATTACCACCCCATAGTGACTGAATAATACCCCTAAACTGAATAAAGATCTATATACAAAGACCAGTAGTACTCCATATAGTGGTAGATACCAGAGTGCACAGTCTCTGCATACTGTATATTACCTTCATATAGTGAATATTTAGTGGTAGATACCAGTTGTACACAGGCTCTGCAGACTGTATATTACCACCATACAATGACCATATAGTGGTAATTACCAGTTTACACAGGCGTTCTTCAGACATATAAATGATTACAGTGCAGTTACATCCAAGGACTCATAAGTGACATTTCGAGTAATTCACTTTCCTTTTTCTTCTATATCCAGTCCAGACCGCCATGATGAGCTTTCCCGGCCACAATTCATCCCTGAAAAATTTGTAGACAAAGATCTTAAAATCCTCAGTTTTCCAGAAACTCCCTCACTGTACTCTACCTCTGTACAAGGATGAGAGAGTGGGTAGAAGCCATAGCTTAAAGGCACAGTCTCCAATGAGGGTGGGAGTAGGGAAAAGACTGCTAACCCCCATGAGCTTGTGTTTAGGCTGTGGCCTGTACCTCTCAGAATCATATTCTGCGGTCCGAACTCCTTCCCTTGCACCCAGAAGATCAGTCGCAGGCATGATGCATGGTCTTCAAGGAGTGCAGAGGATGGATTTTAATACTGACATTCTTTTTGTAGTGTTTCTATTTTTTCTCCAGATTTTCCTGTTGGACTATGATGGATTTATTGGACTACGTCAGACCAATGATGAATCTATTTCTTTAATAAAGTGTTCACTGAGGGCTGGTGTCGGGGAGTATCTATTTAAATAAAGTATTTTTCGTGTTGTGTCAGTGTGTTTCTTTACAAATTGTACTCCAGTATTAGTAATGAAAGTGTTTGACAGATGCCACTGTATTACTGAGGCTTGGTGTCAGCCTTGGGGTAATAAAAAGTAATAGAGAGACATCAGTCAGACACCTCTTTTACTAACACTGGGAAAAAAATGGTAAAAAAAATACACTGAACCAACACAAAAACAATTTATTTAAATAAACACACCCCAACAACATCCTTCATTGACCATTTTATTAAAGAAATGGATCCAACACTGTTCCAACGTAGTCCAGTGGTGAAACCTGTAAAATACAAAAACACTCATTAGAATTAGGTTGACAGCTTTCTAAAGTGCCTAAAGCAGCAAGAACACTAAACATTGCCCCATAGATAGGTAGACCTCCCCGTTTAGACAGGTAGCCTTAATTAAGCAGGTAGCCCCCAAAATTGGTCAGTGAAACCCATGCTATTAGATAGCTAGCCCCCCCCTCCACACACACACACACACTCTGGATCTAGTTACGTTACAAGGGACGACTGCAGTCTGTAGGTAGGTAGGTAAGTAGGTAGGTAAGGCCAACAGTAGGTAAGGCTAGCTAGCCCCCCCAACTCAGTATTTAGGTAGATAGGCCACCTATTACAAGGTAAGATCCTGGTTGGTAGTTAGGGCCAACAGTAGGTAAGGCCTCAGCTAGGAAAGGAGAAAAAAAAGTATTTGGGTAGGTTTTGTCAAAGACCCGGCAGGTAAAACAATTTGGGAAAGGAAAGCTTCATTTTAATTTAGGTGAAGCCAGGCAGCGAGACACCATGTTGGGGCAAAGCCCCAAGTAAGTAGGCAGATAGTCAAAAGGCCCCCCAGTAGGTAAGTATCAACAGAATCCCAGTAGTACGAAAAGTAGGTAGGGGGCTTCAGGGGGGAAGTTTGGGGGGGGGGCAAAAGCCTCAGGTAGGTAGGTAGGCAAGGCTCTAGGTAGATAGGAAAATGTGCAAGACCCCAGGTAGGTAGGTAGATCCCATTTAGATACGTAGACCCCTCATTAGTTGCTACGCCCTAGGTAGGTAGTTAGGCCATATGCAGTTTGGTGTGTGGGCCCAAGATAGGTAGGTTGGTAGACCACAGAAAGGTAACTTGGTAACTTGGAAGGCCCCAGATAGGTAGGTAGATAGGACCCGGTAGGTAGGCCCCAGATAGTTAGGCCCCAAGTAGGTAGATAGGCCACAGGTAGATAGTCCCCAGTTAGGTTGGTAGATAGGCCCTAAGTAGGTAGGCCCCAGTTAGCAAGGTAAGTAGGCAGTAGGTAGGCCCCAGTAGGGTAGGAAAAAATAGACACTGAAAAATACGTGAGGCAACCAAAATTTTTTATTATAAAATCTTCAAACTTTTTTGTACAAAAATATAAAACTTATTATAGCCCCATTAGGCTTACCGCACAATTTTCATCCTTATTGAAGGGTAGCAGAACAGGTTGCCTGAAGAAAGAGGTTCTTACCTCTGAAACGTCGCAGGTGCTCTGCACCCAGTGCAGCGGCTCCACTCCTCTACTAAAAGTACCCTTTTACAGGGCTTTATCTACTTCCAAAAAATGGAATGAGCGTTTTTTTCTGCTACCCTTAAATAAGGATGAAAATTGTGCGGTAAACCTAATGGGGCTATAAAAAGTTTTATTTTTTTGAAAAAAAACAAAAAAAATTGAAGTTTTATCAAAATTTTGGTTGCCTCACGTATTTTTCTAGTATCTATGCAAGGGGGAATTTTGGAGAATCCCTTTATGTAACCTTGAAAAAACACTTTTTGAAATAGGGATAACAAATATCTTCGTATATGAAAGGAAAAACCCCCAGTTTGTAGGTGGGCCCCTGTGGGTAGGTGGGAGGTGGATCTCAGGTAGGTGGTAGAAGTGCACCAGGAAGGTAGGTGAGCCACAGCCAGGTAGGTGGTAGGTAGGGCCCCATCACTGAAAAGCTTAGAGGGCCTAAGCATTCTGAGGCAGGATTCTGTGGCTGGGCTCCCTGTGGTGGCAGGCCCCATAGCGAGAGGTGCACACACTGGAAAAGGAGAAGCTCAAAGAGTTGACATGTGGACAGAGAGAGAAACTCCCATCCCACAGGTGACCTACCAAGGCCCAAAGGCCACACTATTACTTTCCAGACCCAGAGAGAGAAAAGAGACTGCCTGACGCTGTGAAATAAGTTACTCCAGTTCCACATGTTAACAAATACTGTCCTTTAATAAATCTTTAAATTTACCCCGTTTGTGTTGTGTCGCCTTATCGGTCCAGACTGTACATTGTCAAGCTTATCGAAACCAAAGACAAAATGCTTTGATGCGATGTGTCTGGTCTTTCCCTTTACCTTGATTTTCATAAACTGACATTTCTTGCTGATACAAACCCCACTTAAAAGGAAAAACAAGCAGACGATATTAGCATAAATATCTTCCATAATTAGGCTATAAAAAACACTACTACTATAATACAACTAAACTACTAATAAATCACAAAACCTAGATGTCTCATACATCTGGATTTAATTGAGCAAAACATGAGAAAGTATGTGCTCAAATGGCATCTTCTATAACATTCAAGAGGCCTATTTTCCGCCCTCTCTTTTATATACATAATCCATAATGTGTGCTACGTGGAACACAAAAGTTATTCTCTGTGTGTAACACTTTACATCTACTTAAAGAGTGTAACATTGTACAATCTGTCTTAAAAGTAAATAGTAACCATAGTGCCACATGCTTAAATCTAAGCATTAAGTTCCAATGTGTACCCTACACTTTTCCCCTGCCAGCAGGACTTAGTTAAAAACAGTTTCCCAATGAGATAATTCCTATCCAAAGTTGAGAAGATTTACTTTGGAATAAATTTCTCTATTCATGCATTTCTGACAAAAGTCTTAAAAAAAAATTGAACGTTTTTTTTTTCCCTATTTTTAAGGGGAAAAAAAAAATTTGAAGAAGGTTCAGCTTTTTAAGCGAAAACCTTGGACTTTTCCCTAACTTTTACAGAAAAATATCTAAAGTTTTTGTTTTACTTTTTATCTTTGCTTTAGTGTCCAAAATTAAAAATTTTTCCTTACATCTTTGTATATCTTTAAAAAGCAAAGAAATATAAACAGGTTGGCTCTATGTGTTCTGCTCACTCCCTATGAAAACGCTGGAGTTTAGAGGTCAATAAAAGACTGGGAATTTTTCTCTTTAAATCCCCAAAAAAAAAAATTTGACTCTTCTACAAGCTTTTCCCCCTTATTGGTGATTTTAGAAATTTAAAGGTTAAGAGCTTGGCAGGTTATTTTAAGTGGGGGATTAAAATCATCAAATATTTAAATTCAGTATGGAGAGGCAAAGTCAAACATGTAAATACTGGCTAATAGAGACTTCAACAATTTTTTGCTGTCTTATGGGATTTATAGTGCCAACATCTAATTGACACGTTGCAATATCCTTTTCTCTTTCTAAATATTATTTGTGTTGCTACTGTTTTCTTTAATTGAAACCAATCCAGACCAGGCCAGTGCTTGCTCTGTTTTTTGCAGTTGGATTCCATTTATTGTATATATAACCATACAATACCGGCAGTTTATGTGCAACATTAACCCCATAAAGACTGTCCCATTTTGGGCTTTAAAACGTCGATTATTTTTAGTTTTTTCATTACTGTGTTCCAATTTATTTTAAGCCATATGAAGATTTGATTTTAAGGAGCCAAGTTATATTTTAAACCGTATAAAAAAATTTCGCCCCGGTAGGGGGTTGGGGTTTTGGTGCCCAAGGATCAAACATTGCAATCCAGATAATATGAATGAAAAAAGTCCACAGCACTAAAATGCGCTTTGAATTATATTTTTTAGAAAAGTGTCCCCATATATTAGTAAATCCAATTATTCAAGCATAATAGTGAAGTACAATATATGAATTTGAAGAGAAGGTTGCCCCGGCTGCTGTTTAAGTTTTTAAGCGAACGCTAAAAATTTTTAGTTCGATTTAGAACTTCGAACTTTTGTGATTCGGTTTGAAGTTCTTTTTCGAAATTTGAACTTCGAACCCCATTAAAGTCCGGGGGAGAAGATTTTTCCCGGGTTAATTTTAAACCCCTAACAGGTGAAGGAAAGTGAAAATTCCCATCCAAAACATTTTAACTGGATGCGTTTGAACAACTTAGTAAAGAAAAGGGGCTTAAGAGTGCAGAAAAAAAATTGGAGGCAAATAACTTCTTTCCTTTCAATGGCTAACTGAAAAGATAGGCACTTGCAAGCAGGGGCAGCTTAGGAGCTGCGCGGTACATGCGGGGGCCCTGAAATCCGGGGGGGCCCCAAAACCCCCTTTGACACATAGGAATTTGGAGATGGTGGTGTTATACAATTACTAAAACCCCCAAAACTGAAAAAAATTTTGGGGCCTGATTTGGGTTTTTTAGCAATCCAAGCACTCTGTATAATAGTATCCATTATATGGAGTTAGGGTTTTAGTAGCCAGCAAAAATTTGCCAAATAACCTTCTGGGGGTGGGAAAGTGCAGCCCCAATACCAAACTCCCTAACTATTGATGTCTAGGAAAAGGGGAAAATTCTATCTAACTAAGAGTATCTGTACAGTACAAGAGTGAGCTGAAAAATGGGTTCACAAGGCAAAACGGAAATTTAAAAAAACATGGTCAGGTGATTTTGCAGCCCAAAGAGAGCCCCCCTAAACCGCCCAACGATGCATTTTTTACACTTCTCTGTGCCGCAATGATTGGATGGCTGCCAAACATGTAAAAGATGATTGGTTTACCACCAAAATGCAGAAAGCCCAAAAATGAAACTGAAAATGGGGGGAAGAACAAACTAGAACTTTACTCAACAAAAATAAA
>JAODAL010082773.1:0-11467 GCA_025379985.1 Phyllomedusa bahiana
CCCTTTTTCCCAAAAAGGGCCTTTTCGGGGGGGAACCCCCCCCATGCCTCCTCCACCCCTGGTGTACAGCGTAGAGGGCTCCTTTAAAATTCTCGGGCCTAAGTACTAAAAATCTCAATCTCTAATCTACCTAAGTTCTAATGTTCACAGCTAAAAGAATCGTTGTCTGTGTGAACAAATAGAACAGTTTCGCTAAGCTTTTTTGAGAGAGACCGAGCACACGTCCTGCTCTTATGAGACAGAGACACACACTGATCATGAACAGGAAGGGCTGTACTATGTAAAACCAGGTCATGTGATTTTTCCAGCCAATCGCAACCATACACATCCCAGTCATGACGTCGCACGCCCAGCTCACCCTGCTCTTTTCTGTAAGCTGATTTGCTGGCCGCCAAAATGACAGGAAGCGCTGAAAATGGCGCGATATTAATAGATTATGCGTAGATTTTCACCTAAATTATCGTGTGATCAAAAAAATCCGATCAACATTAAAGCCGTGCCGATTTCAACTTTGTCGATAATAATCGCTCAACACTACTCCTGAATCATATCAAAATCTGCTGGGCTTGCCTAACTGTGTTCATACAATTCAAGTTCTGTGGATCCAAACCAGCATGTGTGAAGAAGGAAGGACGTGATCCAGCACTATGCAGAAATCTTGCAGCTTTATTATAAATAGTCGGATTAAAAAACACACAGAGGGACAAAATGGCTTACGCGTTTCAGGCCTCAGAGGCCCTTCATCATAGCATACCAAACAGAATACTTTTAATAGTATAACACCAGGTCAGTACGTTTATTGAGACCATAAGGATGATATGTTCTTAGAAGAAACATCCAATATGCCTCACTAGACCGTAATTTCCACCCCTTCTTGGTGGTATAACTCTTTCTATTCCAATGACAGGAAGGGTATCCGTACAACCATCATGAGCTCTAATACAGTGAGAGGAAACCGCAGAGATACGTGTAATATCTGAAGCATTGGTGTCTGATAGATGGCGACGTATTCGTACTTTGAGCTGACTTGCAGTACTGCAGACGTATTATAGTTTGCAAGAATTGCATGAAATAAGTTAAACAACATATGCAGTACTACAATTAATAAAACTGTTAATCTTGTATTCCTTTGATGTTACAAAGGATACAAAACTAGCCATGGGTCTCAAGACTTTACAGTAGATACATCTCGTATGTGCGCATCTGTAGCAGCCAGGATGATTAAGCCAGGTAGGTTTTTTTTATGTGAAGATGGAAACATATTTTTTAATCCGACTATTTACAATAAAGCTGCAAGAGTTATGCATAGCGCTGGATCACGTGCTTCTTTCTTCACACCTGTGGTAAAAGTACCACCACAAAAGTACCAGCAAAATTATAGCGTACCATCAGAAAACAAACAGAAGACACACCAGGTTCCACATTCAAAATGAAGGCTCAATGGGTCATAAGGGCTCATAAGTAGTGTTGAGCGATTATTATCGACAAAGTTGAAATCGGCACGGTATTTACGTTGATCGAATTTTTTAGATCACGCGATAATTTTTAGGTTAAAATCTGTGCAAAAATCTTTAATATCGGGGCCATTTTCGGTATTTCCCCTTGTCATTTTGGGGGCCACAAACCCATTTTACAAAATTAGAGCGGGGAGTGTGTGTGCGACGCCCCATGATGGGATTGTGTAGGGTTGCGATGGGCGGGAAAAAAATCACTTTGCCTGGTTTTAAATAGAACACCCTTCCCTGTTCTTAACGGGGGTCGTCAGCGTCTCAAAAGAAATTAGGACTGGGGTTTCGGGCCTCGCCCCAAACACTCGCAAACAGTTTCACCAAATTATTTTTTTTTTTCCAAAAGGAAGCTCTACTTTTACTGTGACCCTTAAAAGGGTTAGTTAGATCAGGATTGCAAAATTTTGGTGGGTTAGGCAAGAATTTTTAAAGGGAAATCTACCGCTGTAAAGTCACGGTGGGGGCGGGAGGGGGGGGGGGGGGGGGCCCGCCGAACACAGAAAAGGGCCTATAAAGGATACTGGATATTTTTAACAGCCAAAACTTTTTTTTTAGACTTTGCATTGCCTTATTTTTAGGAAAAGATCTTTTCTAAAAAACTGGGGTTTCATTTGTTAGGTGAAAAACTCCATTTTTATTCTCGTAAACATTTCAGAAAGGTGTTTTTTTTTAAATTTTTCCCCAGCCCCAGTTTTTGTTAAAAATAGCCCCTTGAAATTTTAAAATTTGAATACAGAAATTTTTGGGTAGTCACCACAGGTTGATAGGTCCCAAAAAAAATCCCTTTTTTTAAAAAAAATTTACTTTTTGTTTAGTTTTTTTTTTCCACTTTGGCCAGGCGCTGGGGTTGTTAGACCCCTTGCATTAAAATTGAACCCAGAATTTTGGGTGGGTCCCCCCACAGGTGAACTGATAGGTCCCAAAAAATTTTAACCTTTTAACTTCCGTATAAAATTTTCGGGATGGGTTTTTTTTTTTTCACTTTTTGGTCATTTCAAGTTTTTGTTGTTTTAATTTTACTTTGCAGTTAAATTTGAATCCAGCAAACTTTTTTAGTCACCACATTTTTTGGAAAGGTCCCAAAAAATTTACCTTTTATTATCAGAATACATTTAAGATGTGTTTTTTTCATTTTGGGCGCAGGCAGCTGTGTTAAATAACCCCACCATGCTTTAAAATTTTAAAAAAATCCAGCAATTTTTGTACCCTCAAGGTGTACGGGATAGGTGCCAAAAATCCCTTTTTATTACCCGTATACATTTCAGACAGGTTTTTTTTTTCATTTTGGGGGGGTCAAGTTTTGGTTGAAAAAATTACTTTGCATTTAAAATTTTGAATTTCAGAAAAATTTTGTAGTCCCCAACAGGTTTTAACGATAGGTGAAAAAAAATACCTTTTTTTTTAACCTTTAATCATTTCGGGACAGGTGTTTTTTTCACTTTTTCAGTCAAGTTTTTGTTGTTTGGGATCTCCCTTTGGGGAAAGTTAAATTTGAACCCAAAACCTTTGTAGTCACCACAGGTTGTCGGTGAAAAAAAAATTTTTTTAATTTTCAGTATACTTTTAAGTTTACGTTTTTTTTTTCATTTTGGCGCGGGGCCAGCTGTGTTATGGGGAGCCACCTTGCGGGTTAAATTTAAAACCCCTAAATTTTGTTTTTTTTTGAGGGTTTTAAATAATTTTTTAGTGTTGGGGATTTGCCGTTTTTAAAAATAAGAGACTTTCCAAAACTCTTCCATACCTTCCCCACATTTTTTATATTTCTGAACATGGGCGAAATTCAGGGTGGTAAGCGAGCAAAGAGGGGGGTGGGGACATGGGGTTAGAGGTACGAGAGGTCCCTCCTTCCGCATGCCCCCGCAGGGCCACACGCATTGCCCCACAAAATCCCCAGGGAATCGTCATTGCAGGACCGTCAGGCCCCCTCATAGTGGGGCAGGGCCCTGTGAAAACTCAGTAAAGAAAAAGCGCGCCAATCTGTTCTTAGGGGGTTTTAAAGCAACCTGGCATCCAAGGGGGGGGGAGCTTACCTCCCCCCCCCAGGGGCAAGCCAAAAAATTCGGGCATTAAACATCCCAGCAGCCGGGCCCCAAAATTAAACAAACCCCAAAAAATTTAACTCTTTTACCCACCACTGTTGGGTAATCCATTTTCTGAAGCCTTTGATGACAAAATGGCGGTTTGGGGGGAGAAGGCATGTTAAAAGATCAAGAAAGGTTTAAAAAGGATGAATTTTTTTGCCCTGGGCGCCAGGGTTTTTGTCCTCAAGGAGGAGAAAGGGAAAGGGTCCAAAAACCGAAAAACCCCGGGGGGTCAGCAACGCCTTTTCAGGGCCCCTCTTGTTTGGGTTTTTTTGGCCCCCCAGCTCCTGGTGCGAATGGGAGCACGGAAGGGCACCTGTGTTGATGATGATGTGGGGGGGAAAATTGCGGATCCAACGGGTCTTTTCAAAAGAATTTTTTTGGGGAGGCTTTTTCCCCTGGAAGAGGAGAAGATGAAGGGGTAGTGTCGTATGGGTCCCGCCTCAAAAAGGGAGAGGGCGGTCGCAAAAAACCGCCCGATATGGGTTCCGCCAAACCACGTTTACGGGAAACCCCCCTCCTCGCTTTTCGCCGTCAAAAAATTTCCGGACCCCTCAAGGGGGGGGCCTTCTTTGAGCAAAACCTCTGATTTTACCCAAACGGGTTTTCCCTATCCGCCTTTGCGTAAAAAGCATAAGGGAAGGCAAGAACCCTTTGGGGGTTTAACCATCACCACCCTGTCTATTTTCCCTGCAGCGAATTCATGAGTTTAAATGGAGGCAACAAATTGGGCCAAAAAAAAGGGCCCCCACCGACGGGCCGGGGCCCCTTTAAACCCCTGTCACACCCCCCTTTTCCGCCTCCTCCTCCTCCTTTCCGCCACCCCCCAAATGGGGTTTCCCCAGCTGCCCCTTTTCTCTCAAAAGTCATGATCAGGGGGTCCCGCCCTTTCTTTACCCTCCACCCTCGCCCGAGTTTCCCCAAACACCCCCAGAGACCCATTTCCCAACCCCCCCTCCTTCTGCCAGTTTACGGCCTGAATTTGGGGTACGGGGGCAAGTCCCAGCACCCCACCTTCTGTCTTCCCCCGGTTTTGGGAGCGAAGAAAAAACTTTAACCCAAAACCATCCCCAAAACCCAAAAGCCTGAATTGGGCGGGAAAAGGGCCCGGCTTTTTTGGGCCTTTTGGAAATTTTTGGGCCTTTTCCCTCTGGGGGGAAAACAGATGGGTTCCGCCCTCATGGGCCCCTTTCCCGCCCCCCAATACCGGGTTTCCGAGCAGGCATTTTTTTTTGCCAGAAAAGCCCTCCCGCCCGGCCAGCCACGTGTCATCAAAAAATTTTAAGCGCGTTGTCTTTCATCTGTGGCCGGAAAAAATCCAAACGACCCCCCCGAACCCATGGGGCTAGTTAAAACACGGGCCCAAGGGGCCCCTATATTTTCTTGACAGCCACGGGTGAGCTGGGTGGGTTTTCTTGGGGGAGCCGGGGGCTCTTGGTCGGCGCACCTTTTTCAAAAAAACCCCATGGGTTTGGGGCAGGGTTCTTTCCCCCAAAGGCCCCTGGTGGGATTTTCCCTTCTCAGAAAAAAACCCCGGCCCCTGTTTAAATTAAACTGTCCCCTTTGGGGGCGGTCCACACCCAGGTTTGGGGCTTTGGGGAAAGGGGTCTCTGCAACGAGGCCGAGCGCTGGGTTTTTTGACAAGGGAAACCTTTTGCCAGGTAAGGGGGTGTGCGGGTAAAGGGCGAAAAATTTCTGGCCCGCCCTTAAGATCGATAGGTGGGGCCCCTTTCCCTTTCCTGGCACATGTCTTTTAACCTTGCGTCCAAAATTTAAAAGAGCTAAAACCCCGGGGCCCGGGGGCTGCCTGCTGGGAAGGGGGGGGGGGGGGGGGGGGGCTCAAGTCCCAGGTTAGCACTTCCGCCGTTTCGCCCCCCTGCTTCGTCCCGTTGGTGGGGTTGCAGCGTCAGCCGGCCTCCCCTTTAACCGTTTTTTTGGGTTTTTTTTTGAGGGAAAAACCGCTGGGAAACCCAAACCCTCCCTGCTCCAGGGGATTGGGGGGGAGCGGGCTCTATCCAAATTACGCAGATACAAAGGGGGAAACACATGGCCTGAAAAAGGGAGCGGTGCGGCCCCTGGGGGGTGTTGACCCAAACCCGAGAGTGGAGGGGGTGAAAAGGGGGTCGGCACCTTTCCTTTTCCCATTTTGGGAAAAAGCCCCCAAAAAGGGGTCAGTGGGGACTTTTGCCCTTGTCAGCATGAGCTTTGTGGTGTTCTTAGTTCGGGAAAACAAATGGGGGGGAAACACTCTGAAACAAACAGGCCCCAAAACCCCCGGGAGGAGGGGGGGGGACACAGTTGCGGATACGGAAGCCTTTCTCTCTTTAAAAACCCCCAAGGGCCCCCCCCCCCCCCCAGTTTCAAAAATTTCATGGGTCTTCATTAGGAAAGTGGTTGGGGGCCCAAAGGGTAGTGCAAGGCGGGCTTCAGCTCTCAGGGTGCTTTTCATCTCGGGCAAGTCAGGGCTGTGTTAAACTGTGCAAAAGGAAGCGGAGGGGAGGGGGGAGGAGGGGGTTTATTCCTAGACACCGCGTTCCCGGACGTCCCTGCCTTAAAAAAGGGTTGGGGCAAATTTTTGAGGGGGAAAGGAGGAAGATGAGGGAAAAATCAGTTTGAAAGGTCCCTTGACCCGGGGGTTTGGGAAATAAAAGGTTTCCATTTTCCCCAAGGGAGGCTTGGATTGCCCCTTTTCCCCTCCAAACATGTTTCCTGGGCTTTTAAAGGCCACCCAAAATAAAAAACAGTTACGGGGGGGGAAACCCTCCTGGTTTCCCGGGGGAAACAAAAAAAAAACTCGGGCCAATTTCCCTTTCCAAACCCCCCCCAAAAATGAGATTTAAAATGCGGGAATGGAGCCCCCTTGGGCTGATTGATAAAAACTGGGGGAATCTGTTGCGTTGCTTTTCCGTTCCTCAAAATTTGTCACGGGTGGAACAACATCGCGAGGGGACGGGCCAAGTAGATTTGGAAAAAAGTGGGCCGTAGCGGCGCACCCAGGGCAAGGTGGCAAAAAACCCCTAAGGGGGTGCCCTCGGGGCAATCTTTATTTCCCAAACCTCCCCCAACGCATGAAAATGCGGGCCACACTTTCCAAAACACAGGACCAGTTTAAGTTCATGGTGCAAAAACTATCTGCGTCTCAACCCGTTGTTTTTGGATGTTTTCCCGGGGACCAAGGGGATTTTGGGTATCCAAAATGGTTAAAGGGGGCCCGGCTCGCTCGTAAACCCAATAGGGTGTTGCCCTGCCCAGCAGCCGGGGTTAATTGAGGGCCCTTTAAGCACAGCGGGAGGAGTCATTACAGAAAAAAACGCATCCAAATTTCCACGATTTTTGTGGATCTTTTGTTTTTTTCATCAAGATGAAAAGGGCATAGATTTGATGATGGTTGGGGCCCCCCTTTTTTCCCGTTGGGGGAAATTTGAAAAAAGGGACAGAAAGGTTTTCCCTTTAACAAACACCGTATTCCTTTACTACTTTATCTTTAAAAAAGGGTTTTTTTGCATTGTCAAGGGTTTTTTGAGGTCATGTTGTTTGTGAGAAAACAGCTTTAATTTATGGTCCTTTGGGCCCAAAAATTTGGGGGTTTCCCAAAAGTGGCTTTCTCCATCAAAAATTTTTTTAATTGTGGCTGAGAAGTCTTATTTAAAATTTTTTTGGGGTTTTGTTGCTGTGAGAAAGCCAAAAATCGGGTTCCTTTTGGGAAAGAAATGTTTTTTAAGTGGCATTTCTCCCAAAAAATTTTTTAAAACGGGTGGGGGTTTGGAGAAGTAAATTTTTATTTTTTTTTGGGCCCTGTGTTTTTAAAATTGCAGCAATATTTAAGGGTTTCCTTTTAAAAATAAAAATTTGTTTCAACGGAATTTGTTCTTTCCCAATTTTTCCCAAAGGGGCTAAAGGGTTTCTTCCCTTTGAATTTTTGGGGGGCATTTACTGTGACAGCGGCTATCCCTAAGGCCCTTTTATAAAAAAAATTTTTTGTTTTAAACGGGCCATTTGTTCTTCACAATTGCCCCAAAAGTGGCCCCAAGGGGTCATGCTTTAAATTTTTTGGGGGCTTTTGCTTTGACATGCAGCTATACACGGGGTCCTTTTAAAAAAAAAATGTTTTTTTCAAACAGACATTTGTTTTTCAAAATTGTCAAGAGTGGTCAAGGGTGATGGTGCTGTCAGAAACAGGAAAAAGGTAGGACACTGTAAAAGGGGGCCAAAATTTGCAAAAAGACTTTTTTTTGCGATTTTAACCCTAGCTATCAATACCCCGTATTGAGACAACCCCTTTAAAAACAATTAAAAAAAGAGAAACAAAGGGGCATGGTGGGATTTCCCTTCCCATTTTAAAAAAAGTGTTTTCTAGAATTTAAAAACCCTTTAAAAAAAATAAAAAACTTGGGATGTTCAAAAAAAGGTGGTAAAAAAAAAAACCCCTGAATTGTTAGGGAAGGTTTCAGGGGAAAAAAAGGGCCCCGATGTAGGGGTTTTTCAAGGGGACTTTGGGTTAAAGGAAGGAGGAAGGGGAACAAAGTACAGGACCCTTTCCCCAGCAGTTGAGTAAAAAAGAGAAAAAAATGCCCCAAGGGAAAAAGGGGACCTTTGGGGGGGAAAAGGGGTTAACCCAAAGTATTTCCAAGTGAGAGGCCAAATTTGGGCCGCAATCATAAGGAAGGGGGGAAAAAGGGTTCCCCGGTCTTTTGGGTGTGGGTTTTGAGGGAAGGCTGGGGGGTCTTACCTCCCCCAAATTCCGTTCCCCAAATCGCTTCGAGCACGGGGTGTTTTTGTTTTCTGCGGGCATAAGGGCAATTTTCCGTGTTAAAAGAAAGAAGGGGCCCCGCCTGGGCTCTCACCCCCCACCCCACTGTAAAATCCCCGGGTTTGGGTGCCGAACCCGCGTGTTTAAAAGTTGGGCAACGCTAGCCCGGTCTTTAAACCCCCACTGTAAGTCTGGAAACTGGAAACCCCCTTTTTAACAGATGGCTGATGGCCGGGAAGGCTCTCACCCTTAGGGGGAATCAGGAGAGCTTCCAAAAATTTTTCTAAAATAATTTTTTTATTTTTTAAAAAAGGTGATTTCTGTGGGTTAAATAATGTCAAAAAGGGGTCCAGGGTGGGACCAAAAAATTGCACAATTTAAAGGGGGAAAATTTTTTGGGGGGTGGAAATCCTATGGGGGGCGCATTTATTTTTATCTCCGGGGAGGGCGTCCCTAATCAATGAAAAAAGGGTTTGGGGGGAAAAATTAAAACCCTTGAAAAAGATTGGGGTGAATCAAATCTCAGAAAACCAGGGGGGGGAAAAAGTTTTTTTCAACTAAGAAGTGTTTTGGGGGGTGTTAGGACATTTGTATTTCTTATGGGGTGGGGCGGACAAAATTAAACACATCTACACGGGGGGAAAAAATTCCCCTTTAAAAAAAATGCAGGGAGGGGTGTTTGTTGTATGTTTCACACTTGGGAAAAAAAAAACAAAATGGTTAAAAATGTTAAAAAATTATAAAAAAAACCCCTAAAAAAATTCTGTAAACAAATGTCAGTTACCCAAAAAAAAAAACTAAAAAAGAGAGTCACTGTACAAAAAAAGCATAGTTCCCTTTGTGTTCTTGGGGGGCAAACAGGTTTAGGGGTCATGCTGTGGCCCAAAAACAGGGAAAAGTCTATGTCCCGTGAAAATAAAATTTGGGGGTTGAAAGACTCCTTTTTTTTGGACCCTTTTTTAAAAGTGGGGGGTTTAAAAAAGGTTTAGGGGTCCCTGCTGTGGGGCCCCGGACAGGGGTTTTGGGCTATGGGCCAGTGAAACTAAAAAAGGTGGGTTTAAAAGGAAATCCTTTTTTTCCCGGCCCCTTTTTAAAAGTGGTGGGGCAGGGTTTAAGGGGGGATTCTGGGCCCCGGGCAGTTAGTTAAAAGTCCCCGTTAAAAAAAAAAAAATTTAAATTTTTTATTTTTTTGGGGGGGGGTATTTGGGGTTCCAAAAACCTTCCTTTTTTCCCTTTCCCAATTTTTTTTTTTGGGGGGGCAGAAGGTTTAATGGTCATACTGCCGGGCCCGGGGCAGGTAATTTTGGGGGCAAATGTTCCAGTTTTAACTTTAAAAAGGTGGGTTTAAATACTCCTTTTCCCCGCCCCTTTTTAAACTGTGGGTCGTAGGTTTAATGGTCATTTTTGCGGTTTCAAGGGGGCGTTATAGTTTTAAAAACCATTTAAATAAAATTTTGGGGGTGGAAAGGGCTCCTTTTTTTTTCCCTCCCCTTTTTTAAACTTGGGGGGTTTATCAGGTTTTTGGGGGTCATTTCTGCGTTCCCGGGGGGGGGATATTTCCCAAGGGCCAGTTCAAGTAAAATGATGGTTCAAATCATACTTTCCTTTGGCACTTTTTAATTTGTGGGGCATGGGGAGGGTTTTTAAAGGGGCAGGCTGTGGTAAAAGGAAAAGGGATAGTGAATGGTCTGGATTTTTTTTTTTTCTTTTTTAACCAAATTGTCTGCTTAAGATGTGAAAATATACAGTTTGCTGTTGGGGATTTTAATTCACTTCTTCCCTTTTGGGGTTAAGAATGAAGGTGTTGTTCCCTTTTTTCCCCATGACTTTAATGGTCTCGGGTAATCTATTATCGACTATCGGATATTTTATTGATAATTGCCATACGACTATGAACCCGATGACATAGTAAGTAATCCTCATCCATTCATAAAGAAAAAGGAAACATGTATAAAAGGGGGGGCGGGCCCCAGATAACCCGTCTTTTCGGGCCCGATACGGGTGCAGACCATTCATACAATTTAAATTCCCAATCCCATTATCAGGCACATTACATACGTGCGGACTTTGTAAGCCCTGATCTCGGGGGGTGGGGGAGGTGGGTCACAATAGACCGTACCCAAACCGGGTTTTTTTTTATAGTTTGCACAGAATTTAGGCGCATTACGCTGGAACCGAAAAAAACACTTTCAAAGTGGTATACTGAGTCAGAAGTGTCGTATAGCGCTAGATTGTCCCTGTTTTTGACCCCTGTAGATGGGTTAACAAACAGGGCATTCTAATATTATCGCGCATTTTAAATTTTGGGTGTGAATGTTGAATTTCATGCATGCCGCCCAAAGTATCTATAAATATGCCATTGCCTCATATTGTTCTTAGGAGGCACTTTGGGTGACATGTATTAAAGGGGTGCTCCCTTTTCTGATGTTTTTTTTGTTTGGGGGACTTCAAATTTTGGGGGGGATAAGTCCTTTGTAATGCGAAAGAACTTTGGGTGCCCAAAAATTTAGGGGGATTCTGGGGGGTCGCACCCCAAATTATAGAATAGAACATTTATATTCTTTCACGCCAAATCTAGGGCAGAACGTTTTGAACGCCAGACCCGATTCAGGGGGGGCCTGTGCCAGATTTTTGTATTTTGGGTTACATGCCTGTTTATGACCTGCGGAACACAACCGAGTAAAGGGGGGGGATGACCAGGTTTTTTGTATTGGTTAATGAGTATGTATGCCTGCAGAAGAAAAGCCAAACCAGGGTAAAGGAGTGCCTGAGCCAGACTTGTCATTTTTGGCACACAAAGCCCCCTGTTTTCGCCCGGGTTTACTTTCAGGAGAAAAGCCGACCCGGGGTAAAAGGGGGGCCTGAGCCCGACTTTTTATTGGCCTTACCTGCCCTTATGTATGACCTGCAAAAAAAGCCAACCAGGGGTAAAGGGGATGCTGAGCCGACTTGTGGTATTGGCTTACATGCCCCCGTATGTATGACCCCGAGAAGAAACAGAACCAGGAAAGGTGGTGCCCGAGCCGACTTGTGGTATTGGGCCCGTACTGCATTTTATGTATGACGGCAAGAAAAACACCAGACCAGGGGGAAAGGGGGTGCCCGTGCCAGACTTGTTATTGGCACTG
>JAODAL010082774.1:0-11466 GCA_025379985.1 Phyllomedusa bahiana
GAAAAGATAAAGGAGTTACACGGGAATTTTTAACCTGTATGCCTTTGTTTGAAAGCTTCCACTGGCAGGCCCAAAGCATGATCAAATCCCGGAAAGCGATACGTCTAATGGTGTCCTCTTTACTTTTGCCTTTTAAATGTTGAAGGAGATTGATGGTCACCTCCACATCATGATTAACCCTTTCCAGTATCGGGGCCCTGCCCAAAAAACACAGGAAAATATTAATTGTACGCTACAAGTTTTACAGAGTTTAAGGTTTGCTCCCATCCCTGCTTTTCTTGCTACACGCCCATCCCAGAGAATGTGAGGGGGGAGATTGCGGCGACTTCCCATCCATTTTTATGGCAGTCTTGAATTCTTTGGCTATATTGGCTACAATCAAAACCCCCCGTAAAAAAAATGGGGAGGAGGGGTTTAAAAGTTCCCCCCCTTTCTCTGCAATGGCGGCTCATAGCAAGCATGAGCTGACCTGCATTAACGAAGAGCACTGAGGGGGAATATTCCTTTAAAGGGTTTTTTTTCTACTCCAAAAAAGTCTACAGTAGCTAGCCCTCATGGAGCAAAAAATGGGCCTCTCTGAATGGTAATGGACCATCATCAAGCGGCAATTCCAATGACATCTTGCCAATTACTAAGTGCACAGTCCCGATGGGAGATTGCAAGGGGCAGGCCGAAGCACTGACGTTCAGGCAAGTGTTCTAGGGATGCGGCATGTTCGGAGGGACTTATACTGAGAAAAAAAAAACTCAGTGCAACAGGGGCAGGGGGGAATGCTCAGCACAAAAATGAGTTTCCAGTAATGTAAATATTTTTGTGGTAAAGATGTCAATCTGGCACGACATAAACTGTGTGAAGGAGAATGGGAAAAAATTTTTGGTAAATTTGCCTTTTTAATACAATGATTTTTTGGGAAAAAACTTATTTTAGCATTCAAAAAACTTTCCATTTTAAATTCTTTTAAATTTGGGGAACACCCCTTTAAATATTAGTAAACTTTCTCCATGTATTTTTTTTTCTTTTTCCCTTTAAAATTTTAAAGTGCTTCTTTTTGACCACTTCTTTTATCATGAGAAAGGGATCATAAAACAAGGGGCCCCAAAAACAGTTTTAGCTCTCCATAAAAACACATTATAATGCTTTCCCAAATTTAAAAAAGAGAGACCTGGGGCTTTCTATATGCGCGGGGGGGTTTTTTCCCCAATTTATTTTTAATTTTTGTATTACGGGTTTTAAAACCCTTTAAAAAATTTAAAAAGTCAGAAATATTATAAAACCCCAAAAAAACCCCTCCCCTCTCCCCCTTTAAAAATGTTTTTTAAAATATTTTGCAAAGTACTGTCCCTCCCCAAACAAAATTGGGTTTTCAGAGGTGTAACCCTTTGGGCCTATAAAAAAGCCATATTTTTAAAAACTTTATTCTTTGCTACAATCCCTAAAATTTTTAAAATTTTTTATGGCGGTTTGTCAATATGTTTTTGAAATTTAATGTATTTTTTTTAATGCGGGTTTAAAGGGGGTTTGGGTCTCCAAAAAAAATTAGTTTTCCCAAATGTAGGAAAAATTAAATAAAGGATTTTTTTAAAAAAATTATTTCTCTTTTGATTTTTCCCAAGGGTCAAAAATTTAAAAGAAAATTTTATCTGCTTTGCTGCTATAGGTTTTCCCCTGGCTACTGTCCTGCCTCCCCCTTTTCTCTCTGCTCTTTTTCTTATTATAGCAGGGAAATGACTTCACCACAGGTCAGCAGGGCAGGACTGCCCCGCAAACTTTTAAACAGATTTTGGGTTTTTTCCCAAAAAAACAAAGGAATTAAAGGGGTTTTTCCACGATTCATAAATTTTTTTTTTTTATACCTCCTGCATCCGCTCTTCACTTTCCGTGCCCTTTAAAAGGGGGTGTGTGTTTTTTTGAAGAAAAATGTGAACCAGGGAGGGTGGGCATCACCAAAGGGGTTTCCCCTTCTAGTCAAAAAAAAGGTCTGTTTATGTGAGAAATTTTAAATAGCTACCCTTTTAGCTCAGAGGGGAAAAATTTTGCCTCCAGACACAACAAGGGTCCTCGGTTTTAAATCCCCGCAGGGGAAACCAAAAACCCCCGGAAATTTTTTTTTTCTTTATCAATGACGACCTGATTGAGGTTTCTTTTTTAATTTTTTTTTGCCCTGTTTGACTAATTACTAAGGAGAACAGAGCACAGGAGTAGAATGACAGCACCCGGGGTTTGAACACCCCAGTAGCTCCCTGGGAGGAGAGGTGATGTCTGGACATGTGCAACCAGGACTGAGAAGCTCTCATCCCTGGTCTATCCCCTGGAGAGATTTTGTAAACAATGGATCACTAAAGGAGCAGCTAAAAACAAAAAGGGTCCCAGAATTTTTAATAATGATGAATTGGTGAAAAATGTTTATTATTTCATTTACAAACTCCCACGTCATTTTACTTTAGGCAAATCCCTTTTAAATTTTTAGTTTACTTTGAGCTCTGAAGCTCTCTGCTTTATACGTAACATCTTCTGTTGTAATGTCAGTGCAATTAGAAGAGCTGTGAATATGGAGCTGATATCCTAATACTGCTATAGAACAACCCATAATATAATGAGGAAGAGAGTAGATTGGATTGGGGCCTCTAAATTTAATTTCTGTAACACAGGTAAACAGCATTTTTTAAAAAACCTTTTTTCATAGCATGTGGATAATATCTGTAATAAGATGCAGATTTTCAACGTGAAAATCCACTGCGTAAATTCCACAGCATACATGCCCCATATGAACATACCCAATACATTCTATTAACTAGCACTTAAAATTAATCAAGTTTACTTTTCCACTAATTCAGATTGTTGTGTTATACAAACCTATGTATGGTACACGTATCTAAAAAGGCCCGGTTCACATCTGTGTGGAGATTCTATTCAGAAGTGGCATCAGGTCTGTTAAATGATGGAGACCCATGGTACTCTACAGACCTCTTTCACTACAGTGGTGTTGATTAGGTTTCTGCAGTGGTGGCCGTTATTTTAACAAAAAAATAGCGCTGCATTTTTGACAAAATCTGATCTGGAGGCTCCAGACAAAACCTAAGATGTTGATGTGCACTACGGCTAATTCACTACAGTAAATATTTGTTATATGTAGTGCTTTCATCCAAATTGTTGATGTTTTTATGGCAGCTTTTCATTTAGATTACAATTTCCCCATAACTGAGGTATTCAAGAGTTTGATATAAAATGTAAAACTTCATATCAAGCTTCTTACAGGGCGTCTAATATTACACTCTTCTTTGTAGTTCAAAAGCTATATATGTGTGTGTTCCTACACAATGTCCATCTAGGTCATAATGTAAAGCAATACAAAATATATGATTATGAATGACCTAATACAGGACAGTTTGACAGTGTCTATATCTAGATTTAGTGATATATAAGGATAAAAATTATAGTAGTTAATTCTCACCTGCTCCAGACACCTGTATAATGAAGGGAAAAATTGTTAAAGTCACGCAGAGCTGAAAGATGTTCATGCTGAATGAGTATTGAGGAAGGTTGCAGAGCAGCAGAGTTGTGAAGAAAGTGACCCTCGCTTCTCCCATAACCAGGTAGGCTGTCCAGTCCACTCAGCTCATGTCTCAATATATATAAATCTATAAGGATCAGGGCTGAGCTTTAGGTTAACTCTTTCCAGACCATTAAGCCTGGCTCCTCCTGGGATGCTGAGGTAACTCTACCTGTTTCAGTGGAGCTGTCCATTGTTTTAGAGATTAAGTCAAAGGCAGCTTGTTCCAGTCTGACCACCTCCAGTGAGCTGCCACTAGGCATTGGTCCTTACCATCTTCAGTAACTGTTATAAAGCCATAGATTGCTTAAACAATTTAATCATAAAATATTTTTTTCTTGTAAGAGTCTAAGAAAATCTTTTACGAACATATTGATTGGTTGATAATCATAGAAAGAAGGGACGCTATGTGAACTGCACTTGATGTCCCCAGATGTGTATATCCAAGATTTCATTGCAGTTCCTGTAATTTTCCTGGGAGCTGATTTATTAGTTTCTAGCCAAATGATCATTAAGATTAAGAGCTCATGATTTCTACAGCAACTGAGTTACCTACTTCAGATAGCCATTTGTAAGGTTGGGTTCACACATTGTATTTTCATTGCAGTTGAAAGGTGTTTTTCAACTGCAATATATTCTAAAAAGCTCATGGGAAAAGATCTGGGACTCTGCAGGGCCTTCTACTGAATGTGGTTGTGAGTGTAGATATATGGTTAAGAGAATTTACCCTTCATCTACTTGCCACTGATCCAAAGGACTGCGCTGGACTTCTAGTAGTTAATATTAAGACTTGTTTGTTTTAGAGTGGAGGACGCATTTCATGTATTGATACACTTCATCAGTTCCAGAAACGATGAAGTGTATCAATACATGAAATGCGTCCTCCACTCTAAAATAAACAAGTCTTAATATTAAATAGTCCAGCGCAGTCCTTTGGATCAGTGGTAAGTAGATGAAGGGTAAATTCTCTTAACCATATATCTACACTCACAATGATTGTTCCTGCTTTCCGTGTCCACGGAGAAGAGTTTCCACTGACGTCCTGCAGCGGACTCCATCAACATCAGGTCCTTATTTGGGAAGGCTTTTCAAAGTGTTGTACGTGGATGAAGCACAACACAAAAAGGTTAGTGGGTATTTAAGTGTACACACTGACTGACAACTATTAATCACAGTATTGCGCTAGGGAGTGCTGTCTCCATTTCTGTCTTTCTTTTCACATTTCTATTGGATGTTGCATTCCTGACGTCACATCCAACTCACTGAGCCTTGCAATGTGAATAAATAAAGCCATGTCTGTTGGTTCATCTGCAGACAGGTGTTTCTGAGCGTTTGTCTCATCAGTGCAGGGTAGAACACTGGCTGCCTAGATGAAAGGCAATAGGTTTAGCTCGAAAGGGGTAAGGTTTCTCATTGGACAAAGGTACTATGTAGGTGTGTGGAAACTTTATTAGGCTCAGTGAGTTGGATGTGACCTGAGGAATACTACAACCAATAGAGGGTGCTGCAGAGTCCCAGCTCTCATACCATGAGCCTTTTAGAATATATTAAAATTTCAGTGGAGCACAAGGCACATAAGGCACAATTACACATTTATGGCATACTCTATTAATATTCCATAAATGTGTGAGATGGGAAAACCTCTTTGATTAAGAAACAAATGCATTTTTTTATTTATCTTTGCTGCATTGAAAAAACAAAGGGTGAACCCAACCTAAATGAAATGATAACAAAATGAATACTACTGGTGTTGTTATGTGTTTGTTCTTGTTACACCATACACATACCACTAATAATGGTTTTGTTGAGTGTTTATTCTTGTTTCACCAAACTCATGCTACTGATGATGATATTGCTGTATGGTTATTCTTGTTTCACCATATGCATATTACTGAGGATGCTGATATTGTATGTTTATTCTTGTTTTACCATTTGCATACCACGGATGATGGTGTTATGTGTTTAGTTTTGTTTCACCACATGCATGTTACTGATGATGGTTTTGTTATATGTTTTTTCTTATTTCACCATACCTATACCACTGTTGATAGTTTTGTTGTGTTTATCCTTGTTTCACCATACACATACCACTGATAATGATATTGTTGTATGTTAATTAGTGCTACTGTTGTGTGTTTATTCTTGTTTCACCATACGCATACTACTGATGATGGTGTTGTTGTGTGTTTATTCTTGTTTCACCATATGCATACTACTGATGATGGTGTTGTGTGTTTATTCTTTTTCATCATACGCATACTACTGATGATGGTGTTGTTGTGTGTTTATTCTTGTTTCACAATATGCATACTACTGATCATGTTGTTGTTGTGTGTTTGTTTCTGCTTTCACCATACACATACTACTGATGTTTTTTTATGTTTTATTGTGTATTTACTGTAATGCCAATCATACACATGATAAAAGTTGGACAAAATTCTAAATTAGCAAATGACTATGATGGCTAACAGCAGACTACTGTCTGCCCAAACAGTTGTGATCTGTTGTGTGGAATTTTTGGGCCTTTGTTAGGTGAAGCTTGATATGTATGGTATCACCAGCTGATTAAGGTTGAGTTAGCTCAGTTAGTTGTTTTCAATTTTTTTTTAGAATGTCCCTGATCTAAGTAAAACAATAGCTGAGATGTCGGCAAGCAGTGTCCTCTAGTCATCACATACAATTGAAAAAAAAACAGCTGAAGGTGCAATGATCTTCATAGGCAATGAAAGCTGGAAAAGAGGAGATTGTGTGTTTAAGAAGTGGCTTGTAAGGCTATAGCCACATGATATCAGGCTCAGACTGGCCTACATGGGAGCAGGAGAAACCCCTATGGGGGCCCTTTTAGGCATGGCATTCTCTGATTAGCTTTTGAGGGAGAAAGGCAGAAAAAGAGAGACAGAAAGCAAGAGGTAGAGTGCAGACATGTGAGGTATCTGTATTGTGGGCCCCATAAATCAACTCTACTGATGGTACCCGAGAATCAACTCCCTGTAGGGCCTTAAGAATAAGCTCCACTGGTAGTACTCAAGCACCCCAGTCCGACACTGCATGATATATTTTCCTTGGAAAAATGTGCCCTGAAAAGTACCGCAGAAATCTGAGGGATAACTTCAGATTTCAATTAACATGGATTTCACAGTGTTTTCATCCAAAGGGGCTAATTTTCTTGCTATCTCCTAACTATGTCTATATAACATTGGATTCTCGTAGGTTTTTGGCAATTTTCATTTTTAAATCTGCCAAAAAATCTGGATTTCCCAAAGGCTGTGAGACGAAATAACAAATTTGGCTCTATCTACACAGCACAATTTTTTTCTTTTAAATTTTTAAAAAATCCCCCGGGAACCCAAAGCAAATTTTAAAACATGCTGTATATTCCTCTGGATTCCTTACATTGAATGTACGGGAATCCGACAGCAAACCAAAAAACCCTTCTGCGTTTTTAGTCAAATTCCGGAAAAAAACCGTGGTCCACCTGCGCCCAAGCAATGTGAAAATGCTGTCGGATTTTTGGGTGCATTTTTTAAAATTGCAGAGCCTAACACATTTTATGTGCTAAAAACACATAGAAAAAGGGTAAAGGAAAGACTTGTAAAGTATTTTTAAGCGTTTTATAAAACCCTCTCCCCAAACAAAATAAACACACAATTAAAAAATTGGATCAGTGGACCATGGGCTTTTTCCAACCTTTTCTACGATATTACATTTTTTTTTGTTTTAATGTCTTAATGGGGCGACACCATTCAAGCCCCCTTTAACACTTTTCAAGTGCACTGAATCTTTTCTCTGTGCTTTTTTATTTTAAAAGATAAAAAAAGCACCCATTTGTGCATTTAAAAAGAGCATTAAAAATGCTGTTGTATCTAGCCTAACCGCTAGTTTCATACTTTGTACTTTTTTTTTTTTCTTTTTGGGGTTTGAGGGGGGTTTTAAAAATCATGTAAAAATGCAGCATTTCCAGCATATGGTAATATAAAGTAAAACAAAAAGTCCTGTGGCCATAGTAAAAAATTGGGGCATGCTGAAATGGTGCAAGATAGAAACTGGTAACAGGCAAGGGCACAGATGCTATGGCTGTATGGGGCCCTGAAATTGCTGACAACAACCCTGCCTGAGGCATTTTACTATGGAAATGCAAGGTCCACCATGTACAAGAGACTTAAAGGGGTGTTCCAGGCATTAAGAATGCTTGTTGGTCCGTTGGAGTATGATAAACAATAGAAGATAAGACTCATACTTATCTTCCGGACACTCCCATTCACTCCCGCCGTCTAGTCCTTTCATCCTCGCCGAAGCAGTAAACGGACATCATTCATCTGACAGGTGCAGCCAATCACAGGCCAGAGCGGTCAGATGCCAGTGATGTTGTGGCCTGTGATTGGCCGCACCTGTCATGTGAACGTTGACTGCTTACTTCTGGGATGAATGGGCTGGCTGCCGGAAGATAAGTATGAGTCTTCTCTTCTATTGTTTATTATGCCCTGACAAACCAACAAGCATTTTTAACTCCCAGAACATCCCTTTAACTATAACTGCACTGTTGAATGTAAGAATTGTAGTTTTGATCTGGTTTGAAAGCTCCATTAATTCAATATGCCTAATTATTAAAAATTGGAGTTCCAGTGAACACTTTTCAGTACAAGACTGTGTTACAGAATGAGGTGGGCAGTTGTTGCAGCCATCTTCCCCATTTATTTCTATGGGAGTTCCTATAGTGACATTGGCTAAATTTGTAACTCTCATAGAAATGGTTAGGATGGCTACGAGCACCGCCCTCCTCATTCTGTTACACGGTTGCCTCATAGCCAGCTTGAGCCAACCTAAAACACTGAAAATTGCTTGCTGGAGCAAAAACTACAGCATAAAGCATGTTTACATGTAATATTTGCCCACACCAGACATTTGGCAAATTACAAATATATATATATATATATATATATATATATATATATATATATATAAATATTATATATATATATATATATAATATATATATATATATATATATATATATATATATAAATAAATAAAATCATAAATTCTGTGTGTGACCCAGGCAACCCACAAAAGTCTTCCTTTGCATAATTAGATATGCAGGTGGATACTAGATGTGACTGTGAGAATATCTTATGTCTGTAAATATATATATAGCATATTAATCTAAACACAATTTAAATATGGACTGAGATAAGGGGGTAACCTATCACCAGGTATGTAGTAACGTTTGACATTTTTACCATAAAAGGCTATTCATAAATCATATGACAAAACTCATAAATCCGTTTCACTCAGTGGGAAATTATGTGCCAGCTATTTTTCCTGAAAACCCCCTAAAGCATTCTCTCCATGATGAGTTGGGAGAACGGGTACAACACATCTGGGATAGAGGGGACAGGTTCCTTTTACAGGGCAAGTTTGCTACTATATGACCACTATCAGGGTTAAAGAAAGGGCATATTTTAGGGAAATAGTAGATCCCTTAATATCTCTACAGCCTATTCCATGTGAAGATCGTGGAGGGATGTCTAGTTAGAATTACCTGCCGGTAACATAATGGCTCTATTATTCCAAATGACCTTGCAGTTAAACTCATTATAACTGATTACAGAGAGAGCTGAGTATTTTAAATGTTATTAATAAAAGTGACATTTTAATAGTTCACCTATTTGAAAGATTGTGCTTTTTGTCTAGCAACAACTTTATATTGAAGCTTTCGAAATGAGCATACATAGCTTCTTACACTATGTATTATGTAAGTTGGGGCATTTTATCGAAATACAGCATACATTTGTGTGTAGGCTTCTTTCCTAGAAGTTTAAAAATCAACTAAAATCTTGCATATGTTTTTTGTAAATCTTGTATTTGCGATGGTAGGAGAGAGGACATGTAATATGGTATCTGCACAGAGGTTACCTATTGTTACCATTCACCGTGTAACCATACTGGGTTCCAATAGTGGTCAAGACATAACCGGACGCCTTATTGTGACACAGCAAAGAAGTCAAAGAGGGAGGAAGCGTGGACTGTGTCTGAGCTGTAAGTGTAGATTGTATTTGTTAGAATACTGTGCACACCGCTATACGCCTGCTGTTTTAGAAGAACATGCTGGCAAGCACATACTTCTAATGCGCTCAGGCCAGGCCTACATTTATCATCCCTTTTCCTGACAATATGCACCGGGGAATAGGCTATAAATCATAGCACTCAATTTTACTGTATTTGTGGGGGGTACTTCAGGTGTATTGCAGCGCAATTAGGCCCCAAAGTATACTGCGCAAATATGCCGTGTGAACGTGCCCTTACAGTAAACCCACTATCATACACAGTGCTTAGCAATATTTTTCCCTTCATTTTTTGGGGTGGGGGGAATGGAGGACTGAAACACTGTGGCTAGTTGTCTACTAAGGTTTTAAAGAAAGTTCTGAGAATAATTTTGCTTCTTTAATGTTTTAATGTTTTTGAGGTTAGCAGCCTATCTTTCAAAATGCAGCATGCTATAAAGTATATGTTTTTCGCAATTAAAGAAATATTCTCACCCCATTGATTAGCTTTACACATGTAGGCACAGGTAAATAAATACTGTTACCAAATACATTGCTGTTCTGATTTTGCTTCATTTCAGAGTTAGAGCATTTCTTATAGCCTGCTCTTTTGCAGGAGGTTCTCTAGGTTACCAACCACCTCTCTCTGCCCTAACAGCCCTGGCCAGGATGGTGAGGTCAGTGATTGCTGTGTATTATCAGCAGTAAAGGAGCTTACTGACAAACCTTAACTCTTTAGAGTTCTGTGGACCTGTCTCATACTGTTTAAACCCCTCCATCACCATCGTCCCTCTAACAGGCGCAGCTAGGAACAGAACTACTTACAACCTGAACAGGAAGTGGGAGTCTGAAGCTGGCTGTGAAGAGCAGGGTCTGGGAAATATCATGTTGAGAACACCCCTTCAAAAATGACTATAAATTCTTGTACAGAAGGGTACTTTTAAAAAATTGTAAAATTAAATTTTTCTCTACGTAGCGACGACACCCGATACTGTTGGGGGCTGGCAAGTCGGCTATATTCCTGTTTCACACACAAGTGTAAAAATGATGTCTTGAGTTGTAAGGTAGATTCATAGAGACTTGTTGCAGAAATTTTGGCAACTGAACATTAATTGCATTGGCATCTGAAGGGGGTTATTTTGGAAACAAGCAGATGGTAGCTGAAAGTCAATAGAGAAATATAAAACACACTATGTTAGTATTTTGTGTGTCACTTTGAGTGCCATTTTTATTTCGTTGATGGTTTTTATCATAAGCTGCACACTATAGGTATGGAATTTTTCAAGCAGTTTGTGGCGCTTTTCCCTTTATACTACTCCACTTTTTTTCCTGCAGAAAAAAACATGCGTAGATTAAGTTTTTTTCTGCATTTTCCACAGTACAAATCATATGATTCAAACAAGAATCCTTCAATGACTTGATTCCTGAATCACATGATATGAAATAAGGAAAAATGCACCATGAAAAAGGCAGCTAAAAAAAGTATGCAACCTGTGCATTTTATTTTTATTAAAAGGTACAAAAACTGCAACAAAAAAGTATGCAATTTTTGAGGATTTTGTTCAACAAAAAAGACATGAAAATGCATGTGTGCAGGTAGCCTTACTGTAGCAACAACCGGGCCTAGACTAGCAATCTTCCCTTCCAGGCAGATTCCCAGTGGGTCACTCTCCTGGTTTACACAAAGGATTCCTGATTTATTTGATAAAAAGGAATTAATATCCTTGAAACCTGTCATATGCAGTTGATTAAGAACTGGATTTGTAACATATCATCTGCAGCTCATTGGAACATCTGTCACCAAGGACCACAAAGATCAAGAAGCACCAGATTCATTTTCATGCACTCTAATTTGATGTGACTGACCAACACTAA
>JAODAL010082775.1:0-11466 GCA_025379985.1 Phyllomedusa bahiana
GCGGTGACAGCAGTAGAGTGCCAAGTAGGCGAGGGCAGCAACAGGGCAAGGGTGGTAGAAGCCTAATGGGTGACCTCTGGCAATCTTTATTTACCACCTCACCAACGCATGCAATGCAGGGCACAACATCCAAAACACAGAGACCAGCTTAAGATCAGGGTTTGCACGACTATCTGCTTTCTCAACACCGATGTTTTTTGTATTTGTTTCCGGACCCAATAGACTTCTGGGTATCCAAAATGGACGAATGGCCCGAGCTCGCTCGCCACGCCGTAGAGGTGTTGTCCTGCCCAGCAGCCAGCGTCTTTATCTGACGAACTTCAGCACAGCTGTAGGAGTATTTACAGACAAACGCATCCTGCTTTCCACAGATAATGTGGATCGTTTGACTTTCATCAAGATGAATCAGGCATGGATCTCTGATGATGTTGTGGCCCAATTGCCGAGGTCCCCGATTTAATTGCAGTCCTACTTCACTTTCCTCTTCAAACAGAAATGGTCCCCCTTGAAAACTTTTTTTAAAATGATCGTTTCTAACTGCAAATTTTTATTCTCTTTTCCCAACAGTTCATTTGCTAGTTTTGCTATGAGGAGACTGTAAAAGACAGCAAGGTTTCATGACAACACCGTTTTCCCATTTACTCACTTTATTTTTAGAAGTTTTCGCATTGTCAAGGGTTTTGAGGTCATGTTGCTGTGAGATACAGCTATAATTATGGTCCTTTGGAACAGAAATGTGGCTTCTAAGTGGCATTTTCCCTCACAATTTTTAATAGTGGCGGGAGAAGTCATATTTATAATTTTTTGGGGTCATGTTGCTGTGAGATACAGCAATAATCATGGTCCTTTGGAACAGAAATGTGGCTTCTAAGGGGCATTTCTCTCACAATTTTTAACGTGGCTGAGAAGTCATTTTTAAAATTTTTAGGGTCATGCTTCTTGAAAAGCAGCAAACTAGGGGTTTTTTATTCAAAAAAATGTTGTTTCTAAAGACTTTGTTTTCACAATTGTCCAATGGCTCAAGGGTCGTGCTTTGAATTTTTGGGGACATTTGGGTGTGACATACAGCATACTACAGGTCCTATTATAAAAAAATGTTTTTCTAACAGACATTTGTTCTTCACAATTGTCAAGAGTGGCTCAATAATAGGTAGGAATAGGTAGGACACTGTTAATGGACACATATTGCAAAATGACTTGTTTTTGCAAGATCTTTAACATAGCTATCAATCCCTGTATTGAGACAACCATTTAATAACAATTAAAAAAAAAGAAACAAAGACATGGTGGGATTCCATCCTATTTTAAAAATGTGTTTTCTAGAATTAAATTAATAAAAAAACTGCATGTACAAAATAGCTGGTTAAAAAAAAAAAATTCCTTGAATTGTACAAGGGAGTACAGGAAAAAACTTGGACCAGATGTTGGTTATTTCATGAGGACATGGAGTACTGGAGCACCGACAGAGAACAATGTACAGAGTCCATTTCTCCAGCACGTTGAGTAAAATGAGAATAAAATAATGCAAGAAAAAGGGCACCTGGGTGTTGGAAAGGAGCGTTAACACGTTATTCCAAGTGAAGCTAAATCTATCCGCACTTCATACGGAGGGGCAAAGCGCTACCCAGGTTTTGACTGTGTACTGTGGAAGGCTGGAGGTCTTCCTCACACTTCCGCTTCCGCCCACTCTGCTTCAGCACGACTGTTTTCGTTGCTGCGTTCATAAGTGCATTGTTTACGTGTTTATTAGATGACGGACGCCAGCTGGGGCCTCTCACCGCACCCATCTGTATACTCCGGCCCTGCGCTGCTGAAACTGCGGCGCTGTTAATTGATTAGATTATGACGTTTAGCCTGGTTCTCTCCGCACCCATTTAAGTTGGAAGCTGGACTCCGTGTTAAACAGATGGCTGACGTGCTATGTGTTAACAAATACTGCGAGGGAGGGGTGTATGTTTATGTTATCACACTTGAAAAAAAAAAAGGAAAAAATGATTATAATGTAAAACTATAAATTATAAACTTCCCTAAATAAATTCTGTAACAAATGTCAGTTACCAAAAAATATTTAAATGACAGTCACTATACAAAATAGCTGTAGTGCCCATTGTGATTGTGGATCAAACAGGTTTGGGACTCATGCTGGGCCAGGTCCAGATTAGTCAATGTCCAGTTCAAAACTAAAATGGTGGTTAAAAAGACTCCTTTTTCTGGCTCTTGTTAGTCAGGGGGTCAGACAGGTTTAATGGTCATACTGCCGGTACAGGACAGATATAGAATCATTGTCCAGTTCAACTAAAATGGTAGTTCAAAGACTCCTTTTCCGGCACTTTTTAATCTGCAGGTCAGACAGGTTTAATGGTCATTCTGCGGTAAAGCGGACTGATATAGTCATTGTCCAGTTCAACTAAAATGGTGGTTCTAAGGACTCCTTTTGCGGCCACTTTTATATATGGGGGCATGAGGTTGGGGCTCATGCAGTGCCCAGGAACAGGTATAGTCATATGTCCAGTTCATCTTAATAGTGGTTCAATGTCTCCTTTTTCGGCATTTTTAATCTGGGGGTCAGACAGATTTAATGGTCATCTGCGGGGGTTCTGGACAGATATAGTCAATGTCAGTTCAACTAAAATGGTGGTTGAAAGACTCCTTTCTCGGGTATTTTATAACTTTTAAATCTGGGGGGTCATTGCAGGTTTGGGGTATTGCTGCGTTCCAGGACGGGGATATTCAATGTCCAGTTCAAGTTAAATGTGGTTCAAATCATTACTGCTTATGGCACTTTTAATTTGGGGTGATGCAGGTTTATGGGTCATTGCGTGTGGTATACAAGGACTGGGATAGTGTATGGTCTGCGGGACTTTTTTTCTGTGTTTTATAAACTATGTATGTTGCCTAGATGTAGCATGTATCTTGTGCTGTTGTGGATGTTAATTCCCAGCCTTCTCCAAGTGTTGGGGTGTAAGGATATGAAGGTGTTGTTGCTCTCCGTAGACTTTAATGGTCACGGTGATAAATCTGATTATCGACTATCGGAAATCGTCTGTTATTTTGCAGTTATCGATATCGACCCGATGACGATGGTCAACGTAATCGCTCATCACTAGTGGTGAGGAGCAGGAGCATCTGGACCGGTAGACGATGTGAAGGACTGACAGCTCCCTACGGCAGAGGTGGTGGAGCCTTGACTGCCTGAAATGGGATGCCTGACAATGGATGCTGTTGCTGTGGCAGGATGGACCACCACATTTGAGACACATTTCTCCCAGGCCACTGGATGCTGACGATGTGCATATGTTGAACAGGTGGGGTGCAACATTAGGTCCCTGCCCCGCCTTCACTTTCTGCCACTGATTTCTACATATACTCATGTATTTCAAAGGTGTTTACTAAGGTGAAAAAAGTAACTCTTTTGGGCAGAGAACAATTATCCCAAATTAATATAACCTGCCTGTAAAAAAAAATTGAGATGTGTGTATGTGAAAAATACACATACTGTATTTCAAAGATAGTTCACCACAAAAAAAAGTGAAAAAAGTAACTCTTTGTAACTCTACGTGTATCAGCGTTTAACAGAAAAGGTTCTGTCATAATCTGTGGGTTCATCTGATGACGGTGTAAAAGGAGTGCGCTCTTTGATGCTATAGTGGGATCTTGGCCCTCAGCTCAGTTCTTTCTAGCTGGCGCTGACAATACCTTGTCAGGCTACGTTCCCACTTCAGTTATTTGGTCTAGCGAAGGTGTGAAGCGAAGAGTGGTGCCTGTCATCTGCGTGTCATACTAAATCACAGAATTGTTTCAATACCAAACTACGCTCCCTATGCATATTTCTGCATGGAACAATGTTCTACAACACCATACATGCTCTCTGCAGCCAGGAAATAGTTGTTTTTTAACGCGATTAGTCGCGAATAAATTCTAAACGAAACAAATTTTTGGGAAAAATTCTACGAATCAGCAGAATAAAATTTTTGATAAATTCGCCCATCTCTAACTATTCCCGACAAAAATAACTTTGGTCCGAATTACTTCGGGATGAATCACGTTAAAAAACAGCTATTTCCAGGCTGCACAGAGCCTGCAGGGTGCTGTAGAACGTTGTGCCATACTTAAATATACAGAGGGAGCTTGGTTTGGTCTTTATACAATGTTGTGTTTTAGTATGACACGCATATGACTGCCGCTGCTCTTAGAATCGCTTCACTATAAAATTCCCTGGGCACTTAAGGGGGCAAAACTGACCAAAAAACTGAAGCGGGAATGAAGCCTGATAAAGTCATGCCAGGGAAAGCTGGAAAAAAAAGCTGAGAGCTCAGGTGGCAACATAAGTGACAGAGTGTGGAGGTGACGGCAGCAGCCACAGCAGCATGAGGTCAGACAGTGGCACAATGACATTCTGGAGGTGGCAAAATCAGGAATAGGCCACAGAGTTGCACAATGACAGTGTCTAGGTCACGGCAGCAGCCACAGCATCAGCATGAGGTCAGACAGTGGCACAATCACATTCTGGAGGTGGCAAAAACAAGAGTAGGCCACAGAGTGGCACAATGACAGAGAGTGGAGGTGACCGCGGCAGCAGCATGAGGTCAGACAGTGGCACAATGACATTCTGGAGGTGGCAAAAACAGGAGTAGGCCACAGAGTCCAGTGGATCTTCTAACTGGGGTGGCAGAGTGCTGTCCAAGTAGGCCACCACCTGTTGGTTTAGGGTCTGCTCCAGGTCCTGCTGCTGCTGCTGCTGCTGGCGACTGCCCTCCTCACTAGGCGGGTGAAGGAAGCTGCTCATCAGTGACTCCAGTATTAGGTTGCTGCTGATGTAGCTGGTACTGCTCCTACCCCCCCACATTCCCCCAGCAGCCGCGGCAGTAGTACGTGAGCGCTGAAGAACCCCCCGGTCAGACCTGTCAGAGGAGGGACGATGCCGCACATAGGCAGCGGCCAACTGACTACGGAGGATTTCCCTATAGTATTTGAGTTTGTCCTCCCTCTCAATAGCTGGGAAAAAGGCTCCCATTTTGGACCGGTAGCGAGTGTCCAATGGTTGGAGAGCCAGAAGTCTTCCCTCTTCTGGATGCTGTCTATTCAGCTGTCACTAGCCAGGCAAATCAGCATGCTGCGGGACATCTGCACAAGTGACTCAGAGGGGCTCCCTGCCTCCATCTCCACTGTATACTGCCACGGTGCTTGCGCGTCATCTGCCTCGTCTTCCTCATCTCCATCTTCCTCCTCCAGCTGCTCCTGCTCCACCTCTCGTCACCAGGGTAGAAAATCCACTCATTTCACAAGACAATGCTTCTGCACCAATGTCCTCCTCCTCCTCCATTTCAGTCCCCACCGGACTCATGTGACCGCGATTTGTAGTCGCCACATCTCCAGTCCCCTGCCCAGACAGATTTTTCAGCATCTGTTCCAGGACATGAAGCAGTGGAATGATGTTATTCATCCCGTAGTCCTGGCGACTGACAAATAACGTGACTTCCCCGAATGGCCTCAACAAACGGCAGGTGTCACGCATGAGCTGCCACTGGCTGACATCAAAGTTACACAGAGGGTACTCCTGTCCGCCTGGATCATCAAAAATTCGTTAATGGCCTTCTCTGTTCATACAGTCGGTCCAACATGTGCAGGCTGGAATTCCAATGGGTGGAAACATCGCATATCAGAGTGTGTTGGGGGAGGCCGTTCTGCCACTGCAACTCGAGGAGGGTGTTCCTGGCTTTGTAGGAATGGATGAAGTGCATGCACAGTTTCCTGGCCATTTTCAGAATCTTCTGAAGATCGGTGGAAGACTTCAGGAACCTTTTCACAAGCAGATTAGACACATGCGCCATGCAGGGCGCATGGACCATCCCTCCTCGGTGCAGCGCGGACACCATGTTACTCCCATTGTCCATCACCATGGTTCAGATTTGCAGTTGGCGCGGAGAAAGCCACACATCGATTTCTTGCTGCATGATGCGGAGCAGTTCCTCCCCTGTGTGACTTTGTTCGCCGAGGCAAGCCAGGTGTAGAACTGCGTGACACCACTGTGCCCTACACATGTGGTATGATGGAGCAGTACTCGTGGAGGCTGAGATGGTGGTAGTGGAAGTAGGAGGAGGAGGCGGACATTGGCGCAGGAGCCGCAGTTTGACAACGTGGAGGATAAAGCGCCGTCTCCTGTCCAAGTTGTTGGTGTGCCTGGGCCAGAAGCACATTCACCCAGTGGGCCGTAAAGGACATGTACTGGCCCTGACCGTAGTTACAGCTCCAGACGTCCGTGCTGCCGTTCACCTTGGAACAAACCGATAAGCTCAAGGACTGTCCCACCTTCTGTTCTACATATTTATGAAGTGCTGGTACTGCCTTTTTGGAAAAAAAATTTACGGCTTGGAACTCTCACTCTCGGCTCGGCACAAGCCATTAGTTCTCTGAACGGTGCAGAGTCCACCATTTGGAAAGTGAAGGACTGCAGTACCAACAACTTGGACAGGAGCATGGTCAGATGCTACACCTTAGGATGGTTGGACGCATACTGTTGTCTCTTTGCAATCGCCTCACTGAACGACTGCTGGCGCCATGAGTAGCGAGGAGCAGGAGCATCTGGACCGGGAGATGATGTCAAAGAGAAACTCCCCCTTCTGCAGAGGTGGTGGAGCCTTGACTGGCTGCAATGGCATGCGTGCCACTGGGCACTGCTGCTGCTGTTGCTGCGGGGCAGGATGGACCACCACATATGAGCCATTTTCCCTCCCGGGCCACCGATGTGACGCTGCATGTGTTGATGCAGGGCCATGGTGCCAACGTTAGCTCCCGGGCCCAAACGCTTCACTTTCTGCCCACAATTCTACAAAATACCCATATTCGGCTCCTTTCCGGTGTCTTAGCAAAGAACTGCCACACCGCCGAGTATCTGATTTTACTGCCAACGCTCGCTGAGCCCCTGTGCCGCTACTTTTTTTGGACCTGCGAAGCGGGTTTTCCACCCCGTGGCCCTTGCTTCACCCGGCTCCCAAGTGCGGTCGGCTACATCATCATCGATTGTGTTTCATCGCCCACTGCTGCCCCTCATCACCGGTCTTGGTATGCAGAGGCTGACCCCTCAACCATGACCCTCCCATTCCACTCTCCACATCTATACTTTCCCGCTTACTGCAAGAAGCAGGGGATATTGGCCCCATTTCTTCGCTGCCAATTTAGCTGCTGACTGCCCTCCTCAAATTGTTCATCCTCGCTATATAGTGGCGCTGACCCAGACCACATAGTAGATCTCTGGCTGAGGGAACCGGATGGGACAGATGCGGGTTGAGGACGGGTGAGGCCGCTGACCCACTCCCAGGCCATGCCAACTAAGGGTTATGTTTGACGTTCCCACCGACTCTTGGCTGGAAGGAAGTGGATGACCTAGTCAACCGATCAAGGATCCTTGGGTTGCTAGTCAGCACACGGCCGCTAGATGACAGCGGCAGTTGTGGCCTCCCCGAGTGACCCCTGCTGCACATCCCTTGCTGTCTGCGACCTGGGCTGCTCCAGGAATGTTTGTGCCTCTGCCACTCGCAGGTGAAGAGCCTGCCACCTCTCTGTCTGACATACTGTTTGTTCTTAAATGTACAGACACTGTTTGAATATGTCTGTAATTGATAAATACACACCCTGTGTTTGACTCCAAATGAACCCACTAAGAAGCTTGAGTAACCCTTGGATATAAAGTGCGCTCCACAAATGGGCAGGAAAAATGTACTTGTATGTGCCGTTTAAAAACTTTGTGTATTTTACTGAATATAAAAGCACAAACAGGCTTAATTAACCTTCGAATAGAATTATGCTCCAAAATTTCTTCTGTGGGCGGTGAAAAACAAAGTTTCTTTACTGAGTACAACTGCAGAACAACGCTTAATTAACCCCTGGATGTAAATTGGCAAAATAATTGAGCAACCAAAAACTACGAGCTTTGTAGGGTGTTACAATGGCGTGTTTTCCACCCTACACAACAAGAGGAAAACTTGTAATTAACCTTCGCTTGTGAATTATGCTACAAAATTTTTTTTATTTTTTGGCGGTGAAAAAGACGGTTTCTTTTAGTCACCACAACAGAAAGAACAACGCTTAATTAACCCCTGAATGTAAATTGCGCAAAAGAATGAGCAGCCCAAAAATGAAGTGGTTTTTTGTATTGTAAAAAACGCTGTTTCTTTAAATGAATACAACAGAAACAGGCTTAGATAACCCTTGGATATCCAATGTGCTGGGCAGATAGCATTAAAAATGTATATGCACTGCACTGGACACACACTGGACTTCAGACCCAAATTTACCTCACAAAATCAGAAATAGAACGTTAAGAGAAGCAGTCTCTGAGGACAAGCTGAGACAACCCTCCAAAAAATCGCTGTATAAAAATCAGTTCTTCAGTAAGAGCTATTACAAGCAACCGCGGCAGCACCTTCCCTAATCATTTACAGTGAGAAGAGTGTGAGCTCCCAGCATCGCGCCCGGACTTATATATTTCAGTGACGTCACAGAATCCCGCTGGTCTCTGATTGGCTTCATCTTTTGCCCCATGTCATGCAGGCTATGCCCTTTTTCCTCCCAGAGTGCTTTGCCCCATGTAGCGCCATGTGTTAGCAGCCATTTTATCAATCAAAAGCACACTTCGTTCACCTGAAGTACCACAAACTTCGACTTCGTTCAGAACTAGAGTTTTCCTGAAATTCTAAACGAATTCCACTTCATTAGAATCAATTCGCCCATCTCTAAAAGTCACACAGGGGAGGAACTGCTCCGCGTCATGCAGCAAGAAATCGATGTGTGGTTTTCTCCGCGCCAACTGCAAATCGGAACCATGGTGATGGACAATGGGCGTAACATGGTGTCTGCGCTGCACTGAGGAGGATGGTCCATGCGCCCCCGCAAGGCGCATGTGTTTTAATCTGCTTGTGAAAAGGTTCCTGAGTCTTCCACCGATCTTCAGAAGATTCTGAAAATGGCCAGGAAACTGTGCATGCACTTCATCCATTCCTACAAAGCCAGGAACACCCTCCTCGAGTTGCAGCGGCAGAACTGCCTCCCCCAACACACTCGATATGCGATGTTTCCACCTGTTGGAATTCCAGCCTGCACATGTTGGACCGACTGTATGAACAGAGAAAGGCCATTAACGATTTTTTGAGGGCAGGAATACTCCCCTGTGTAACTTTGATGTCAGCCAGTGGCAGCTCATGCGTGACACCTGCCATTTGTTGAGGCCATTCGAGGAGGCCACGTTATTTGTCAGTCACCAGGACTACGGGATGAATAACGTCATTTCACTGCTTCATGTCCTTGAACAGATGCTGAAAAATCTGTCTGGGCAGGGGATTGGAGACGTGGCGACTACATCTCGCGGTCACATGAGTCCCGGGGGGGACTGAAATGGAGGAGGAGGAGGACATTGGAGCAGAAGCATTGTCTGGTGAAATGAGTGGGTTTTCTACCCAGGTGACAAAAAGAGGAGGAGCAGGAGCAGCTGGAGGAGGTAGATGGAGATGAGGAAGATGAGGCAGATGACCCGTAAGCACCGTGGCAGAATACAGTGGAGATGGAGGCAGGGTGCCCCTCTGAGTCACTTGTGCAGATGGCCCGCAGCATGCTTATTTGCCTGGCTAGTGACAGCCGAATAATCAGCATCCGGCAGAGGGATGACTTCTGGCTCTCCACCCTATTGGACCCTCGCTACTGGTTTTGAAATGGGAGCCTTTTTCCCAGCGCTGAGAGGGAGGACAAAATCAAATACTATTTGGGAAAACCTCCGAAGTCAGTTGCCGCTGCCTATGTGCGGCATCGTCCCTCCTCTGACAGGTCTGACCGGGGGGTTCTTCAGCGCTCACTCTATTGCCCCGGGGGCCGCTGCTGGAGAAGATGGGGGGGTAGGAGCAGTACCAGCTCCCATCAGCATCAACCCAAGTCTGGAGTCACTGATGAGCAGCTTCCTTTTACCCGCCTAGTGAGGGGGCAGTTTGCCGCAGCAGCACAGCAGGACCCCGGAGCAGACCCTGAACCAACAGGTCGTGGCCTACTTGGACAGTACTCTGCCACCCCAGTTAGAAGATCCGCTGGACTACTGGGCAGCCAAACTGGATGTATGGCCGCAACTTGCCGAGTTTGCAGTGGAGAAGCTGTCCTGCCCGTCCAGTAGTGTAGCATCAGAGCGGGTGTTTAGTGCAGCGGGGGCCATCGTTACCCCAAGGGGAACCCGCTTGTCCACGGGAAATGTGGAACGACTGACCTTTGTCAAAATGAATCAGGCGTGATCGGCCAGGATTTCCACACACAGATGCCCTTAGGCGTCAGATTACATCAACCCTGACGCCTCACCAAACTTTTAGAAAAAAGAGTCTGGGTTCAAACTACCTGCTTCAGGCACATTCTGATGCCCCCCACCCGCCTGATGCCACACATCTGCTGACAGTTTCTCCATCTGCCACCAACCATCTTTACCAGGGACTGGTATTGCCACCCACCTCCACACTCTGACATTGTGCCACTCTGTGGCCTACTACTGTTTTGCCACCTCCAGAATGTCATTGTGCCACTCTCTGACCTCATGCTGCTGCTGTGGCTGTTGCCATGCCCTCCACACTGTGTCATTGTGCCACTGTCTGACCCCATGCTGCCGCTGTGGCTGCTGCCGAGACCTCCACTCTCTGTCAGTGTGCCACTCTGTGGCCTACTCCCCTTCTTGCCACCTCCAGAATGTCATTGTGCCACTGTCTGACCTCATGCTGCTGCTGTGGTTGCTGCCGTGACCTACACACTGTGTCATTGTGCCACTGTCTGACCTCATGCTGCTGCTGCCGTGACCTCCACTCTCTGTCATTGTGCCACTATGTGGCCTACTCCTGTTTTTGCCACCTCCAGAATGTCATTGTGCCACTGTCTGACCTCATGCTGCTGCTGTGTCTGCCGCCGTCACCTCCACTCCTCTGTTCATTGTGCCACTCTGTGGCCTACTCCTGTTTTTGCCACCCCCAGAATGTCATTGTGCCCCCTGTCTGACCTCATGCTGCTGTGGCTGCTGCCGTGCCCTCCACACTGTATCATTGTGCCACTCACTGACCTCATGCTGCGCTGCCGTCACCCTCCCTCTCTGACATTGTGCCCCTGTGGCCTACTCCGTTTTTTGCCCCTCCAGAATGTTATGTCCACTGTCTGACCCCCCTGCCCGCTGCTTGGCTGCTGCCGTGCCCTCCACACTGTGTTATTGTGCCACTCTGTGGCCTACTCCTTTTGTGCCACCTCCAGAATGTCATTGTGCCACTTCCTGACCTCATGCGCTGCTTGCCCGTGCCTCCACACTGTTATTGTGCCACTCTGTGGCCTACTCCTGTTTGTGCCACCTCCAGAATGTCATTTTGCCACTGTCTGACCTCATGTTGCTGCTGCAGTTGATGCCGTCAACTCCACACTGTGTCATTGTGCCACTCTCTGACCTCATGCTGCGCTGGCGTT
>JAODAL010082776.1:0-11465 GCA_025379985.1 Phyllomedusa bahiana
CCCAAAACCCCCATACAGCATGACCCCCGGAACCCCCAACAGCGATGACCCCAGAGGCCCCCCCCCATACAGCGATGACCCCAGAGCCCCCCCGATACAGCGATGACCCCCGAGACCCCCCCCGATACAGCGATGACCCCAGACCCCCCCATACAGCATGACCCCAAGGCCCCCGATACAGCGTTTACCCCAGAGACCCCCCCAACAAAAGGGTGACCCCCGGGCCCCCCGATACAGCGATGACCCGGGGACCCGATCAGGATGACCCGGCCCCCCCAACAGCGTTGACCCCAAGACCCCCCCGATACAGGATGACCCAAGACCCCCGATACAGCGATGACCCCCCGAGCCCCCGATACAAACATGACCCGGACCCCCGATACAGCCCATGCCCCAGAGACCCCGATACAATGACCCCAAGACCCCCATACAACGATGACCCCCGAGGGCCCCCCAAAAAAAGCGAGACCCCCAAAAACCCCCCATACAGCGTGACCCCCCAGGCCCCCCCCTACAGCGATGACCCCAGAGGCCCGTACAGGTGACCCAAGCCCCCGTACAGCGATACCCAAAGGCCCCCCGATACAGCGATGACCCCAGAGGCCCCCCCCATACAGCGATGACCCCAAACCCCCCTAAGGGTGAACCCCGAGGGCCCCCCCCCCCTACAGCGATGACCCCAGATACCCCCGATACAGCGAGACCCCGAGCCCCCCCGTACAGCGAATGACCCCAGACCCCCAAAAAGGATGACCCCCAGACCCCGATACAGCGATGACCCCCAGAGACCCCCGATACAGCGATACCCCGGACCCCCCGATACAAGATGACCAGAGCCCCGAAACGGATGACCCAGAGACCCCGATACAGCGATGCCCCCAGAGACCCCCCCAAAACAGGATGACCCAGGGAACCCCCTACGCGATGCCCCGAACCCCCGATACACGATGACCCCAGAACCCCCGAACAGCGAGACCCCGGACCCCCCAAAAACAGGATACCCCCCGGACCCCCCCATACAGCGATGACCCGGACCCCGATACAGGATGACCCCGAGCCCCCCCGTACAGCGTGACCCCCGAGCCCCCGATACAGCGATACCCCCGAGACCCCCCCATCGGATGACCCCAGAGACCCCCCGATACAGCGATACCCAGAGCCCCGATTTTAGGTTACCCCCGGGCCCCCCCCTTTACAGGATGACCCGATCCCCTACAGCGATGCCCCCGAGGCCCCCCGATACAGCATGACCCCAAGACCCCCGATACAGCGTGACCCAGAACCCCCCCCCTAAGGATACCCAGAGGCCCCCCCAACAGCGATGACCCCAGAGGCCCCCCCTATACAGCGATGACCCCCGAGGCCCCGAACAGGATACCCCAGAGGCCCCCCATACAGGTGACCCAGGCCCCCCGATACACGATGACTCCGAGCCCCGATACAAGCGATGACCCGGACCCCGATTTAAAGGGTGACCCAGGTCCCCCGATAAGCGATGACCCAAGCCCTGATACAGTGATGGCCCCCGAGACCCCCCTACAGGATGACCCCAGGACCCCCCCATACACGATGACCCGAGACCCCGATACAGCGATGACTCCAGAGACCCCGATACAGTGATGACTCCAGAGACCCCCGATACAGCGATGACCCCAGAGACCCCCGATACAGCGATGACCCCAGAGACCCCCGATACAGCGATGACCCCAGAGACCCCCGATACAGCGATGACCCCAGAGGCCCCCCCGATACAGCGATGACCCCAGATCCCCCCGATCAGCGATGACCCTAGAGACCCCCGATACAGCGATGACCCAAGAGACCCCCGATACAGCGATGACCCCAGAGACCCCCCGATACAGCGATGACTCCAGAGACCCCGATACAGCGATGACCCCAGAGGCCCCCCGATACAGCGATGACCCCAGAGGCCTCCGATACAGCGATGACCCCAGAGACCCCCCCGATACAGCGATGACCCCAGAGACCCCCGATACAGCGATGACCCAGAGACCCGATACAGCGATGACCCTAGAGGCCCCCCGATACAGCGATACCCCAGAGACCCCCGTACAGCATGACCCCAAAAGCCCCGATACAGCGATGACCCCAGAGACCCCGATACAGCGATGACCCCAGAGACCCCCGATACAGTGATGACCCCAGAGACCCCCGATACAGTGATGACCCCAGAGACCCCGATACAGGATGACCCCGGGACCCGATACCGATACCCCCCGAACCCCCCGATACAGGATGACCCCAAGCCCCGTACAGCGATGACCCGAGACCCCCGATACAGGATGACCCCCGAACCCCCCCCATACCGAGACCCCAAGCCCCCCCCCATACGCGATGGGCCCCCAGAGACCCCCCAAAACCAAACGATGACCCCAAAAGACCCCCCCGATTTCAAATGGGTTTAAACCCCCTGACCCCCCGGATAAGCGAGACCCCAGAGACCCCCCATCAAGCAATTTAAACCCCCAAAGGGGCCCCCCCCAAAAAGCGATGACCCCAGAAACCCCCATACAAAGGGTGGGCCCCAGACCCCCCCGATACAACCGTGACCCCCCGAGAACCCCCCATACCCGCGATGAACCCCAAGCCCCCCCATAAAAAGCGGGTAAACCCCCAAAAACCCCCGAACAACGATACCCCAGGACCCCCATACACATGACCCCAGGAACCCCCCCCATACACGATGACCCCGAACCCCATAAAAAGCATGACCCCAAAAGGGCCCCCCGATGCAAACGAAAGGGCCCCCGGAAACCCCCCCATACAGCGATGGGCCCCAAAACCCCCCCCTCAGGAAAGAAACCCCCGGCCCCCGGAATTTCAGCGATGAACCCCCAAGGGGGGCCCCCCAAAACAGCGATGACCCCAAACCCCCCCCCAATACCAAAACGATGACCCCCGGGGGCCCCCCAAACAGCGAGACCCAGAAAACCCCCCCGATACACAAAGACCCCCCCCTTTCAGAGACCCCCCCCCGATAAAAGGGAAAGACCCCCAGAGACCCCCGATACGCGATTACCCCGAGGAACCCCCCGATACAGCGATGACCCCAGAGGCCCCCCCGATACAGCGATGACCCCAGAGACCCCCCATACAAACCCTTGACCCCAGAAACCCCCCCCAAAAGCGAAAGAACCCCCCAGCCCCCCGATACAGCCCATGAAACCCCAGAACCCCCAATACAGCGAAGGGCCCCCAGAGACCCACCCGAAAAACAAAGGGAAAGACCCCAGGACCCCCAAACACGAAAGGAAACCCCGAGAAACCCCCCCTACCGCATGACCCCAAGAACCCCCCGTACAGCGATGACCCCAAAACCCCCGAAACAGCGGATTGGGCCCCAGAAAACCCCCGAAACAGCGATGACCCCTACCCCCCCCCCCCCCGATACCCGTGATGAACCCCGTTTCCCCGATACGCGATGACCCCAGGGGCCCCCCCCCCCCGGTTTCAGCGATGACCCCAGAACCCCCCGATAAAGCGATTACCCCAAAAGACCCCCATTTCCCCGCGTTTACCCCCAGACCCCCGATACCAAACATGGACCCCAAGACCCCCCCCGAAAAAGCGATGACCCCCGAACCCCCCTTTCCGATGGGCCCCCCAAAACCCCCGATACAGGGGTTTTACCCCAGGACCCCCGGGTACAGCGATGACCCCAAAAAGACCCCCGATTCAGCGAAGACCCCAGGACCCCGATACAGCGATGACCCCAGAAAACCCCCCATACAGGATGACCCAGGAACCCCCATACAGCATGACCCCAGAACCCCCCCCCAAACAGCGATGCCCCCGAAACCCCCAAAACAGGGGTGACCCCAAGACCCCCCGATACAAACATGACCCCAATGACCCCCCATAAGCGGGTTAACCCCGGACCCCCGAAAAAGGGATGACCCCAGAGACCCCAGACACAGCGATGACCCCAGAGACCCCCCCAAACAGCGATGACCCCAGAGAAACCCCCCAACAGCGATGACCCCCCGAGGGCCCCCAAAACAGCGATGCCCCGGACCCCCGAAAACAAACAAAAAAACCCCCGAGACCCCCCCATACACTGGAAAAACCCCCGAAAACCCCCAAAACAGCGATGACCCCGAACCCCCGATACACGAGGGCCCCAGAGGCCCCCCCATACAAACATGACCCCGAACCCCCCCCGTGACAGCGATGACCCCCCAAAAAACCCCCCCAAAACAAGGGCCCCCATGGGCCCCAGGACCCCCATACAGGGTGAACCCCAGAGGCCCCCCCGATACAGGAAAACCCCAAGGCCCCCCCCATACAGCATGAAAAAACCCCCGAGAAAACCCCGTTTCAGAAAATTACCCCAGAAACCCCCCCGATACACGATGACTCCAAGAAACCCCCCAACAGCGATGAACCCCCGGACCCCCCCTACCAAACAGATGGGGCCCCAAAAAGAGAACCCCAAACCCCCCCAAAACAGGGATGCTCCCAGAAAACCCCCGATACAGCGATGACCCCAGACCCCCCGGGAAAAGCGATTACCCAGAAACCCCCGATACAGCGATACCCCCCGAAAACCCGATACATGCAGAAAACCCCGGGCCCCCGAAAACAGCATGACCCCAAACCCCCATACAGGGGATGACCCCAGAAAAAACCCCCCCTTTCAGCGATGACCCCAAAGAAAACCCCCTTTACAGCGATGACCCCCAAAGACCCCCCCCATAAAAGCGTGACCCCCTTTGACCCCCCGGTACAAAACTTTGACCCCCGAAGCCCCCCCCAAAACAGCGATGACCCCTTGGGCCCCCCCATTTCAACATGACCCCAGAACCCCCCCGATACAGCCCATGACCCCCCAAAACCCCCGATCAGCGAAAACCCCCAGAGACCCCCCGAAAAGCGATGACCCCAAAGGCCCCCTCGCTACAGCGATGACCCCCGAGGGCCCCCCCCGATTCCCGAGACCCCTTTGGGAAACCCCCCCCCCGATACAGGATGACCCCGAAAAAACCCCCCTTCAGCGAGGGCCCCATTAAAACCCCCCCCCATACAAAACATGAAACCCCAGAGGGCCCCCCGAAACAACATTTAAACCCCCGAACCCCCCCATAAGCGATAAACCCCAAAAAAAAAAAAGAAAAACCCCCCAAAACAGCGATAAACCCCCCAGGGCCCCCGAACACGAGACCCCCAAGCCCCCGATACAGCGATGACCCCAGAACCCCCCATAAGGGAAGACCCCCCAGTGACCCCCGATTAAAAGCCATGAAAACCCAGAAACCCCCCCAAAACACCGATAAACCCCAGAGGCCCCCGATACAGCGATGACCCCAGAGACCCCCGATACAGCGATGACCCCAGAGACCCCCGATACAGCGATGACCCCAGAGACCTCCCGATACAGCGATGACCCCTGTGACCTCTTGGTACAGCGATGACCCCAGAAGCCCCCCCAATACAGCGATGACCCCATAGACCCCGATACAGCGATGACCCCAGTGACCCCCCGATACAGCGATGACCCTAGAGACCCCGATACAGCGATGACCCCAGAGCCCCCGATACAGCGATGACCCCAGAGACCCCCGATACAGCGATGACCCCCGACCCCCCGATACAGCGATGACCCCAGAGACCCCGATACAACGAAAGACTCCAGAGACCCCCGATACAGCGATGACCCCAGAGACCCCCGATACAGCGATGACCCCAGAGGCCCCCGATACAGCGATGACCCCAGAGAACCCCCCCACACGCGATGACCCCGAGACCCCCATAACGTGGACCCCAGAGGCCCCGATACAGCGATGACCCCAGAGGCCCCGATACAGCGATGACCCCAGAGACCCCCGATACAGCGATGACCCCAGAGACCCCCGATCAGGATTTCCCCAGAGACCCCCATACAGCATGACCCAGAGACCCCCGAAAAAGCGATTACCCAGAGACCCCCGATACAGCAATGACCCCAGACCCCCGATACAGCGATTACCCAGAGACCCCCGATACAGCGAGGGCCCTAGAGACCCCCCGATACAGCGATTACTCCAGAGACCCCCGATACAGAGATGACCCCAGAGACCCCCGATACAGCGATGACCCCAGAGACCCCCGATACAGCGATGACTCCAGAGACCCCCGATGCAGCGATGACCCCAGAAGCCCCCCCCGATACAGTGATGACCCCTGTGATCCCCGATACAGCGATGACCCCAGAAGCCCCCCCGATACAGCGATGTCTCCAGAGACCCCCCCCAATACAGCGATGACCCCAGAGGCCCCCCCGATACAGTGATGACTCCAGAGACCCCCGATACAGCGATGACCCCAGAGGCCCCCGATACAGCGATGACCCCAGAGACCCCTGATACAGCGATGACCCCAGAGACCCCCGATACAGCGATGACCCCAGAGACCCCCGATACAGCGATGACCCCAGAGACCCCGATACAGCGATGACCCCAGAGACCCCCCCGATACAGCGATGACCCCAGAGACCCCGATACAGCGATGACCCCAGAGACCCCGATACAGCGATGACCCCAGAGACCCCTGATACAGCGATGACCCCAGAGACCCCCGATACAGCGATGACCCCAGAGACCCCCCCCCTGTTCCAGCGATGACCCCAGAGACCCCGATACAGCGATGACCCCAGAGACCCCCCCGATACAGCGATGACCCCAGAGACCCCCGATACAGCGATGACCCCAGAGACCCCCGATACAGCGATGACCCCAGAGACCCCCGATACAGCGATGACCCCAGAGACCCCCGATACAGCGATGACCCCAGAGACCCCCCGATACAGCGATGACCCCAGAGACCCCCGATACAGCGATGACCCCAGAGACCCCCGATACAGCGATGACCCCAGAGGCCCCCGATACAGCGATGACCCCAGAGACCCCCGATACAGCGATGACCCCAGAGACCCCGATACAGGATACCCAAGCCCCCCCGAACAGCGATGGGCCCCAAGGCCCCCCCATTTCAGCGATACCCCAGAGACCCCCGATACAGTGATGACCCCAGAACCCCCGATACAGCGATGACCCCGAGACCCCCCTGACAACACATGAGCCCCAGACCGGGGAAAGTGATGACCCAACCTCCCCTACAGCATGACCCCAGAACCGATACAGGAGCTCAGTGCCCCTCCTCCCCAAGCAGAGCCCCCCATACAAGGAGAACTCACCCCCCTCTACAGCATGCACCCAAGACCCCCGAAAGCTTGCCAGATCCCCCTCCTCCCCTCCTCCAGTTCAGCTCAAGACCAGAGAACATCAGCGATCCCATCCCCCTTTACCCATGCAACCTCACAACACAGAGAGAAGCGCAGCTGCACCCTCTCCCTCTCACCATGCAGCCTCACAGACACGAGAGAAGCCAGCTCATCCCCCTCCCCTCCCCAGCATGCAGCTCACAGACACAGAGAGAACGCAGCTGATCCCCCCCCTCTCACACATGCAGCCTCACACACAGAGAGAACGCAGCGATCCCCCTCCCCTCTCACAGCATGCAGCCTCAAAACAAGATAAGCTGCAGCTGCATCCCCTCCCCTCTCACAGCTGCGCCTCACAGAACACAGAGAGAGCTGCAGCTGCTCCCCCCTCCTCCTCTCACAACTGCAGCTCACAGAACCACAGAGAGAAGCTGCAGCTGGCATCCCTCCTCCCCTTCACAGCATGCAGCCTCACAGACCACAGAGAGAAGCTGCAGCTGCTATCCCCCTCCCCTCCACAGAATGCAGCCTCAAAGAACAGAGGAAGCTGCAGCTGCTATTCCCCTCCACTCTCACAAGCATGCAGCCTCAAGCACACAGAGAGAAGCTTGAGCTGCATCCCCTCCTCCCCTCACAGCATGCAGCCTCAAAGACACAGAGAGAAGCTGCAGTGCATCCCTCCCTCTCACAGCATGCAGCCTCTCAGGAACAGATAGAAGCTGCAGCTGCATCCCCCTCACCTCTCACAACCTGCAGCCTCACAAGGACACAGAGAGAAGCTGCAGCTGCCATCCCCTCCTCACCTCTCACAGCATGCAGTCTCACAGACACAGTGAGAAGCTGCAGCTGATCCCCTCCCCTCTCACAGCTGCAGCCTAAAAGACACAGAGAGAAGCTGCAGCTACATCCCCCTCCTCTCACAGCATGCAGCCTCACAGACACAGAGAGTAGCTGCAGCTGCATCCCCCACAGGCCTGCAGCCTCACAGACACAGAGAGAAGCGCAGCGCATCCCATCCCATCTCACAGCATGCAGCCTCATAGACACAGAGAGAAGCTGCAGCTACAACTCCCTCTCCTCTCACAGCATGCAGCCTCACAGACACAGAGAGAAGCTGCAGCTGCATCCCCCTCCTCCCCTCTCCGAACATGCAGCCTCACAGACACAGAGAGAAGCTGCAGCTGCATCCCCCCTCCTCCCCTCTCATAGCATTCAGCCTCACAGACCCCGAGAGAAGCTGCAGCTGCATCCCCACAGCATGCAGCCTCACAGACACAGAGAGAAGCATGCAGGCTGATCCCCTCCCCTCTCACATCATACAGCCTCACCGACACAGAGAGAAGTCGCAGCTGCATCCCCCGCCTCCCCTCACAGCATGCAACCTCACAGACACAGAGAGAAACTGCAGCTGCATCCCCCCCTCCTCCCTCTCAGAGCATACAGCCTCAAGACACAGAGAGAAGCTGCAGCTGCATCCCTCCCTCCCCTCTCGAGCATGACAGCTCTCAGACACAGAGAGAAGAAAAAAAAAAAAAAAAAAAAAAAAAAAAAAACTTCAGCTACATCCCCCCTCCCACTCTACAGCATGCAGCCTCACAGACACAGAGAGAAGCCTGCAGCTGCCCTCACCCTCCCCTCTCACAGCATGCAGCCTCACAGGACCAGAGAGGAAGCTGCAGCTGCTCCCCTCCTTCTCACAGCACGCCGCCTCACAGACACAGAGAGAAGCTGAGCTGCCTCCCCCTCACCTCTCACAGCATGCAGCCTCACCTGAACAGAGAGAAAGCTTGCAGCCTTTTTTTACTCCCCATCTCCTTACTATTGCTGTCGCTTATGTTATATTAGTTTGACTATTGACTACTTAGGCTTGTGGATATTTCCAGTCGAGGGGGACTACAAGCTCCAGCAAGTCGTCACTGACCCTGAGATACTGCAGCTGTTTCAATGATTTTCGTAGTTATACAAAAAACGTCATCTTTCACCTCCAGAGCTGCGCTCCCAGTTCTGCTAAGTGTTCTGACCTTTCTTAAGCAGCTGTATTGTATCATGGTGGATGAAGCTATTTGCTGACATGACATCTCCCACAATGCACTGCAGCGAGGCAGGCTCTGCCGTCACTTTGGGGATTGGTTACTGGGGGATCCTCATAGATTTTGGGAAACGTTAACATTTCTACACAGGAACAAGAAACAACCACCAGTGCGGGCAATGGGGGAGCACTGCAGGTAGAGGGGTATAATGTATCTGTATGGAGCTGTACTGTATACTCCTGAGTGCAGGGAGCTCCCCCTAGTGGTGGGGCAGGTAGAGGGGTATAATGTATCTGTATGGAGCTGTAGCTGAGTGCAGGGAGCTCCCCCTGTGGGTGGGCAGTAGAGGGGTTATAATGTATCTATATGGAAAAAGCTGTATACCGAGTGCAGGGAGTCCCCTAGTGTCTGGGCAGGTAGAGTGGTATAATGTATCTGTATGGAGCTGTATACTCCTGAGTGCAGGGAGCTCCCCCTAGTGGTGGGGCAGGTAGAGGGGTATAATGTATCTGTATGGAGCTGTATACTCCTGAGTGCAGGGAGCTCCCCTAGTGGTGGGGGCAGGTAGAGGGGTATAATGTTCTGTATGTGATGTATACCCCTGAGTGCAGGGAGCTCCCCTAGTGGTGGGGCAGGTAGAGGGGTATAATGTATCTGTATGGAGCTGTATACTCCTGAGTGCAGGGAGCTCCCCCTAGTGGTGGGGCAGGTAGAGAAATACAATGTATCTGTATGGAGCTGTATACTGCTGAGTGCAGGGAGCTCCCCCTAGTGGTGGGGCAGGTAGAGGGGTATAATGTATCTGTATGGAGCTGTATACACTGAGTGCAGGGAGCTTCCCCTAGTGGTGGGCAGGGCTAGCGGGGTATAATGTTCTCTGTATGGGAGCTGTATTACCTAGTGCAGGGAGCTCCCCCTAGTGGTGGGGCAGGTAGAGGGGTATAATGTATCTGTATGGAGCTGTATACCCCTAGTGCAGGGAGCTCCCCCTAGGGTTGGGGGCAGGTAGAGGGGTATAATGTATCTGTATGGAGCTGTATACTCCTGAGTGCAGGGAGCTCCCCCTAGTGGTGGGGCAGGTAGAGGGGTATAATGTATCTGTATGGAGCTGTATACTCCTGAGTGCAGGGAGCTCCCCCTAGTGGTGGGGCAGGTAGAGGGGTATAATGTATCTGTATGGAGCTGTATACCCCTGAGTGCAGGGAGCTCCCCCTAGTGGTGGGGGCAGGTAGAGGGGTATAATGTATCTGTATGGAGCTGTATACTCCTGAGTGCAGGGAGCTCCCCCTAGTGGTGGGGCAGGTAGAGGGGTATAATGTATCTGTATGGAGCTGTATACCCCTGAGTGCAGGGAGCTCCCCCTAGTGGTGGGGCAGGTAGAGGGGTATAATGTATCTGTATGGAGCTGTATACCCCTGAGTGCAGGGAGCTCCCCCTAGTGGTGGGGCAGGTAGAGGGGTATAATGTATCTGTATGGAGCTGTATACTCCTGAGTGCAGGGAGCTTCCCCCTAGTGGTGGGGCAGGTAAGGGGTTTTTAATGTATCTGTATTGGGGCTGTATACCCCCTGAGGCAGGGACTCCCCCTAGGGTGGGCAGGAGAGGGGTATTAAAATGTATCTGTATGGAGGACTGGATACCCTGATTTTCAGGGAGCTCCCCCTAGTGGTGGGGCAGGTAGAGGGGTATAATGTATCTGTATGGAGCTGTATACCCCTGAGTGCAGGGAGCTCCCCCTAGTGGTGGGGCAGGTAGAGGGGTATAATGTATCTGTATGGAGCTGTATACTCCTGAGTGCAGGGAGCTCCCCCTAGTGGTGGGGCAGGTAGAGGGGTATAATGTATCTGTATGGAGCTGTATACCCCTGAGTGCAGGGAGCTCCCCCTAGTGGTGGGGCAGGTAGAGGGGTATAATGTATCTGTATGGAGCTGTATATCCCTGAGTGCAGGGCTCCCTAGTGGTGGGCAGGTAGAGGGTTAATGATTTTGTATGGAGCGATACCCTGAGTGCAGGAGCTCCCCCTAGTGGTGGGCAGGTAGAGGGTATAAAAGTATTGTTTGGAGCTGTATACTCCCGATGCAGGGAACTCCCCTTAGTGGTGGGGAGGGAGAGGGGTTAATGTATCTTTTAGGAGCTTTTATACCCCCTGAGTGCAGGGAGCTCCCCTAGTGGTGGGGCAGGTGAGGGTATAATGTATTGTATGGGACGTATATACAA